>CAJNJA010044042.1:0-16176 GCA_905231915.1 Symbiodinium necroappetens | reverse complement strand
TGGGTGTATGTATGTATGTATGTATGGATGTATGTGCGCATGAATATGCATACATTTAATTCACACATACATGTACATATATGTACATACATATACATATACATATACATATACATATACATATACATACACATACACATATACAGATGTGTGTGTATACCCGTCCACCCATCCACGCTGCATTCCTGACTAAGAGGCTCAGGGTGTTTCATCCTTGGGGTTCGCCACGGCTTAGGAGCCTGATTGAGACACCTCTGGCTCTATGTATACTCACCAGGAGACCCAAGGTAGCAGCCCTTAAAGAATTTGAAATGGAGTTCCGTAAGCTTCCCTTCTTCGTTTTTGTTTCAGATACCTCAAAGCCTTGTTCTCATATTAAGGCCCCTGTGCTCTATCTTGCTAAGTCTGAAGGGGGCTCTATTCAAGCTCCCAAATTGGCCGGAATTGAAAGTCTATCACCCTCGATCCTCAGCTTGAAGCCTGGGTTCCACGCGCAAGGTGGGCTCTATCAACAAAGCTCGTATACAGGTCTTATAAAGGTTCTGCAAGGGTTCTGCAGGAGTTTAGGTTTCTCAGGGTTCGGATGCCCCTTTGGGCGTTCTTTGGCTCCAGCTAATAAGGAGGCTGCAGCCCCAGCAAGACCAACCCAAACGAGCACACCCCGGCTGACACCAAAACCCTAACACAAGCCCTAAGCCCGTTAAGCACTAAATCCTGAACCGAAGAACCTGACGTGTAAACCTTAAATTCTACACCCGATACTGTTAGAACCAGAAGGGTTTAGGGTTTAGGAGAAGCCTGCAACCCTTCAGCAGCAGGCCCTCGCGCTCAAGGGTGTTTGGTACATTTTGTTGTGCATGAGGGCGATGTGCAATCGACAGAATTTCCACTCTCCGTCAGTGAGACGCCAGGCGGCTTCCTGGCAGTTCCCTACACTACCGCGGCAGCAGGCGGCAGTCTGTCGGGGGTGGGGTTTGGGGCTTTTGTGCTGTCGGCCTTCTGGGTTCAGGAGCAAAAGGATTTCGAAAGTCCAGACTGCGTCAATTGACAGAGCCAGTGGCTCATTCGAGCAAACCCGAGGCTGCTGTGTAGGCTTTAGGATTCGGGCTTGAGGCCCTTCCAAGACAGGGTTGGGGTCCAGGGGTTGAGATTACGGGTTCAGTTAAGGGTCTATCCGAGTCTATGTGGTACCCTTCGGTGAAGTTTCTGGTCGAGGGCTTCGCTGGGTGGGGGCTTCGCGTGCCTCCGTGACTGAAGCAAATGGGCTTGGGGCTACCTCTCGTGTCTCAACAAACTGAAAGCTGTGGTACATACACGGCTTACGGTTCAGGCCTTTCGGGGTTGCTGCGCGCACACCAAAATGAATTACACATGGACCCTGTGGCCCTCTCCCGTGCATTTGCGAAGGGCCCAGCTTTCAAAACACCAAACCCCGACAAGTTCTCGAAACTAGCGATGTGCCGAAGATTTCCGAAACACATCCTAAACCCCAAACCCTAAACCCACTTAGTCCTGACCTGCACGGCAGGATGCTTGCCATCCTCCTTGCTGACTCTTGGCAGCTCTGGCAGCTCTCGGGCCCCAGAAAATGATAATAAGCAGAATCCTTAAGGAATTGTCAAAATAATAAGAACCAGACTAGTGATCGTAGTTACTAGTAATGATAGTGATAGTATGAACAATAATATTAGTTAGTGCTTTATTGAATCTCGAGATTGAGTTGATAGTTTTTGTAGAGGGCCCTACGAGGTTTGCCGGCTTGTCCAGTTGTTGGTGCTTGACATGGACTTCCATGGATCTTTAGAATTCTACCCGCCTTTCGCGACAGGATGTCGGTTTGGATCCTTTCTTCACGGTCGAGCATCGCATGTTCGAGAGCGTGGTCACAATAGTCTTGATAGTTCTTGAGTTTGAGGAGACCTGAGACCCAAAAGTCTTGAAGACAGCGGCACGACTCTAAGGGCCTAAACCGCTAAAGACCGTTGCAGGACTCGGCCTCGTTGTTCCAGGTTTCTGTGGTTTAGCAAGCAGGATCAAGCCGGAGTGTTGTAGCGGACTTGGGTGAGGGTGTCCAGGTTTGAGATCCCTGAAGTGCATAGTTATCAGAAGGTCGTAGTTCTGTGGGGACTACAGTGGAATCTTGTTAGTCCCGGACTTAAACCCATGTTTTTCTCCCATAAACACCAAGGATGTAGAGCTTCTCCCATAACCCCCCCCAAACCCTAAACCAGAAAACCCCAAACCCTAAACCAGAAAACCCCAAACCCTAAAATCAAAACCCCAGACCCTAAACCCTAAACCCCAAGCCCATTTTCATCAAACCACAAAAAACCCTAAACTTTAAACCCCAAACGCACCAAGGATGGTAGGGCTCTGGAGTTTCATCCTTGCGCAGCCGGATACCCAGAGCCAGTGAAGGTTTCATGTTGAATCATCAGTATACTAGTCATGTTGAGGGTTTAGGGATTTTAGGGTTTAGGCTTTAGGGCTTTTAGGGTTTAGGGTTTAGGGTTAGGGCTTTTAGGTTGAGGGTTTCGGGTATGTTCCCCCTTTGTAGTCCCAGCTCCTGTCTTTGTTTTCAGCAAACCTAAACCCCTGAAGGCCAAGGCCCTAGTCTAATTCTTCAAAGTTCGGAGTTTTCAGGCTTTGCGTCCAGGGTCCAGGGCCGTTCTCTGCAGGGGTTTCAGGATTTGGCGTGTAGTGTTGAGGATTTCGGGTTTAGGGACCATTATTCAGAATTTTAAGGGCTTTCTCCAGGTTGTTTTTGGCTCAGGGTCAGGGATGGGGTTGGTGTACTGCGTTGGGGTGTTTCCGTGGCAAGCATAAGGATGAAAGGTTTGGGCTTGGGCTTGGGCTCCTTTTGCAGCAGAAGATTCATTTACAGGTTCTGGGCCATACATGGTCCATCGGCGGAAAGCAATGGAGCCACCTCCACGCGAAAATCTGTGGACCTTAATCCCCAAATCTCTGAACCTCAAACACTCAACCCCTAAGCAACCCCTACATCCTAAATCCTTATAGAAGCCTGGATGAAGCCCTTATAAACTCGTTCCGAGGGCGTTCATCGTGGTGGACGTGATCATCAGCGCCTCGAAAAAAGCTGGGAGGCCTGTCAGCTTTGCCACGGTGGCCGGGGAGAACCTCGGCTCAATCCGACATGTTTTTTGTGTTGGTTATGCACTTGCTCTTTGTTCGTTAGTTTTTTTGTTGCGATAAGGGCTGCAGGACTTTCTGGAAGCTGAGTTCATTATAAGTGGTCTTTTGCTTGGAGTTTTTTGGGGGGGCTTTCTAGGGTTTTGTGAACGGAGGGTTTGGGGTTGTAGGATTGGTGTGGGGCCGCGAGGGGTTGTAAGACGTAGGTTGCCCTTATGGAGCCCTTTTTGGTTGAGTCCCTAAACCCTATACCCTTAACCCTTAGCCCTAAGCCCCTAAACCCCTAAACCCTAAACCCCTAAACCCCAAAACCCCTAAACCCCTAAACCCTGAAACCCCAAACCCCAAAGTGTTGAGTCCCCTTTTTTGTCGAGCCCCTGAGCCTGGA
Organism: Symbiodinium necroappetens; assembly: GCA_905231915.1. Lineage (NCBI taxonomy): Eukaryota > Dinophyceae > Suessiales > Symbiodiniaceae > Symbiodinium > Symbiodinium necroappetens. Next base: position 12,635 of record CAJNJA010044042.1, on the reverse strand, counting down.
AGTCTCGGACTTTGAGGACCTTCGGGCCGATCGGTGCAGCTGGCGTCTGCGGGCTGTTCCTCATGCTGATGCTGCTACTTGGTTTAGGGTTTAGGTTCTTTTTTGGTTTAGGGCTTTGGGTTTTTTTGGTTTAGGGTTTAGGGTGTAGGGGTTTTTGGTTTAGGGTTTGGGGTTTTGTTTTTTTTTGTTTAGGGGTTTGGGGTTTAGGGTTTAGGGTTTTTTTGGGGAGGGGGAGGGGAGGGAAAGGGGCGGTTGCGGGTTCTAGGGAGTCTTGGGGTGGGCTTGAAGATTTCAGGCTTTGGGGGCTTGAAGCCTCAGGGCTGTTTGGCGGTTTAAATTCGAAGGTGGCACAAGTTTTAGGTTTTGGACTTCCGTGTAGGACTTAAGATCACGTCAGGTTGAAGCAGGTTGGTTTGAGGTCTCCAGGTTAAGAGGAGCCAGGGGTTTAGTCTTGTCTATTCTGAGGGGATTTTCATCGCTTGACGCGGTCGCGGCCGCCGGCAGGCTAACATCCGTTTGTCCTTGCATTCAGAAACCTGCACTCGACTATGCCAAACCAACTTCATCAGACAACTGCTGATAGAACCTCCCAAAGCCTTAGCTCCTAGTCTTCATCCTCAGCCCCTGACTCCAAAGCTCTAGCTCCAAAAAGCCCAGAACCCAAGCTCAAACGCTTTCTGAACTGTAAGGTTGACGCACGTCTCCCAGTTTGCCAAAGGTGGCGAGCTACTGGCTTCGATGCTCCTCGACTCTTCTTCCGCCTTTGCATCCTTAAACAGTGCCAACTACTACAAATACTCTTCCACATGCTGGCACTGTTGCGACTACTACTGCTAGTAGGAGTAGGTAGGAGTGTGAGAGGAGTAGGAGTGGGAGTAGGAGTACGAGGAGGAGTACGCATAAGTTTCACTACAACCACCTGTCGCAACATGTCGCAACAGCAGTAGCTAGAAGGGAAAGCTGACCGTCACTGGCGCATGACGCAAAATGCCTCAGCCGCATGATCAAAGCATTGTTATTCTTACTCCTGGCGCAGTCGTCGTCCTCGTCGTCTCCATCGTCGTAGTGGCCTCGTGAATCTACCTTGAACAACACACAGACAAGAATCAGAAGCGAGATTGCATCAAAAGCAACCACAGAAGTGCTACTATCATGCACTAAAAGCACGAATCGAACATGAGCTCGACAGTTGCTCGCACGATGCTTACTGGGGAGGTCATGATGATCCTGACGATGGCGATGATGAGGGCGTTGTCTATGATGCTGATGGTGCTGCTGATGATGATGATGATGTTGATGATTCTGTTTGTGATTATTATCATGGTTATGGTGATGGTTACGATGCATGACGAAAATGGATTACGTTGCAGTTGTTGCTATTGTAATGGGAGGATGTGGAGGGGGGCGGCAAGGGAATCTCGCTGCCCTTCCCAATTGTCGGGTTTATATCTCATGCTTCTGGAGTAGCCGGACAAGGACAAAGATGCCTCAGTCGACTCGAAGCCGTATTGACCAAAGCTCTTTTCTCTTGTTGAATGCTTATGCAGCATGGATGCAGGCCAAGGGCTCTGTGACAAAATAGGGGAGCCAGGGAAAGCTACCCAAACAAGCTCCGAGCCCAAGCCTACCCTATATCCTAAATCCTAAGCACTCAATCCCCCTGACCCTCCCAAAAAAACCCGAACCCGACATCCCTAGATCCGAAACCCGAAAATGACGGGCTTGAGGCTTCATCTCCCGTACGCGGCTGGAGTTCTCCTCGTTGCAGCGGGGCTCTCCGGTCATCGCCCAAGAGGGACCCAGAGACGACAGCAAAGCGGTGGCCTCCAGTATCGGGTTTTAGGGTTTATAGGGTTTTGGGTTTGCTGCAATATTCTTTCGTTTTTACTTCAGGGTTCAGGCTTCATAACCCTATGGGTTCGGGCTGCATGCACGCAGCCACGCATTTAGGGTTACAGACTTTGGATCCCTCAGTCTCTGTGCTTCCTGTTCCGAAATCAGGCGCCCTGAGTCAGGGTTCAGAGTTTAGGGATTCTAAGGTTCAACCCCAATTAGACCCTGAACCCTCAACCCTGAACCCTATCGTAGATGACAAAAAACCTGAACCCCTAAACCATAAGTTTAAAACCCTGAGAAGTTCAGGGCCAGGTTTCAGGTTCAAAGTTCAGGCCCTAAGCCCAAAGTTCAAACTCTGTCTTAAGGGTGTACTGTAGGGGCCTGGGCAATTGCTAGGTGTGTTCCTTCAAGTCAGTTTCCTATTAAAGCTACAGCGTAACATACCCCAAAACCCCGCTCTCAAATATTTAAGCCCTTATACTAGGCTTTCACTCGCTTACAGTCCCTTTGTACGCAATAACTCGTTCAGCATGCCCCAACACCCTATTGAAGATTTAAGGCTCCTACACCTGGGTGGGGAACCAGGGGGAGAAGGATTCAGGGTTCAGGCACTCGAGTTGAGGATTCTCGCGCCAAGGTTCCATGCAGGGTTCTATAAGGAGCTGAAGTAGGGGCTTCTATAAGGGGTTCTATTTAAAAAAACGGAATCGAACAACTGATAGAATACTTCATGTTTTGGCTCATAAATGCCCTAAACCGCACAGCCTGGAACCTGAGCCTTGCATAGATAGTCGGCGCAGGGTTATGTTTTTGAGAGACTCCAATAAGGAAAGGGAACCTGAGCAGCCATTCTGCGAGGTTTCGCCCAGCTGGGACCTGCCAGGGTGGTGACCGGCGCAAACACGATGTTGACTGCCACTGGGCGGAGGGTTTAGGGCACTTCAGGTACTTTTGGGGTGCTTAGGGTACTTAGAGTACTTAGGGTACTGAGGGTGCATAGGCTACCTCGGGTGCTGGGTTTACCCGTAGGGCCTTGTGTCTACGATTTGTAGACAGCCACCGTGCGGATACAGGTGTTTTCTTGAAACGAAGGGTAGCTTAGGGCTGGGACTTTACAGTAATGACCCTGCTCCATAGGGCCTGCATCTGGCTCCCCAAACTTCTGAAGCTCGCGTCCTAGTACACTCTTCCTTAAACCATCCTTCCTTGGGGTTTAGGGTTTAGGGGTACACTCTTCCTTCCTTAGGGATTTGAGAAACCGAGGTCGGGTTCATGGCCGCCGTTTCTGCTCTCTTCACAGTCGGTGCCCCGCTGATGCAGTGGGATCGGCTCACTCGCTGCGACTCCCGTCGTGAAGAACGGGTTTGGTGTTTGGGGGTTTAGGTGTGCTCAAAATTAGTCCTGGTGTCTCCTTGTGGTCTTTGTTCGAATTACCGTCTCCCCCCAAGACCCTTTCTGATTATTAACGCCTCTCTATTTAGGTTGTGATTCTTTACCGAGGATCGGGAAGACCACCGAATAGGAAAAAGCATCGGTCACCAGAAATTCAGTATGCTACCAACCCAAAAGCCCCGAAGCCGAATACAGTGGCCGGAATACTTGGTAGAAGTAACCCGTTATGGTTTCTAGTTAGTCAGGCCCTGTATCTGCAGAAAACAAACCCCAATCGTCACAGCTTATAGCCGCAGATGAGCGAATGAGACCGTGGTAGCATGTTGTGAGGTGAGGCAAAGAGTCTAACGTCCCAGCAAGGCCGGTGAAGGTCTTTGGGGTTCTAGGGCTTTAGAGCTAGAGCCAGTGCCTTTATTTCCTTTATTGTTCTGGGCTTTAGGACCTTATGGCTCCCGGCGTGTGCGGTTAATGCAGATGAGGGTTTTGCGTACTTGAGGTTCTCAGGGCTCACCACTCACCACCACGGCCTTGTCTGACAAGTCTCTTCTAAGGGTTTTTCCTGGGTTGTGAACAGGGTTTTGTAAACTGAGTCTGGTGGGCTTTATCAAGGTTTGATCATAGTTTAAGGCAGTTTAAGGTTGTGTTTCAGGGTTCCCTGTGAGAGGATCTTCCATCAGGACCCCCAAACGTCCCGACACGCCTGAACCCTGGCAACACGCCTCCCCTGCAGCCTAACGACTCCTGAGTTATTTACGTTTTAGGACTTCTGAACCGTAAAGCCATAATATAGTGGAACCTAACTAATTACCTATATCGTTTGGGTGTTTCTTATTATATTCTTAAGTAAAATCAACCCCAAAACCCCTGTTCTAACTGTTAAGGCCCTTGTATTAGGCCCCAACCCGATGCTCTAGCTTGGTTTTTCAAAGTCTGAAGGAGCCTCACGACCCAAACGACCCAGCCTAATATGGCCTCTTGAACAATTACTAACATCCTCCGGCTGGCTACCTGGAAATGAGTATCTTACGATATACCCCACAGCAAAGCTCCTGTAGCATCTTCCTGGTCCCAGCCCCCTTCTCTAGGACTGGGGCGCTTGTGCCCTGGACGACTAAAGAGGATTTCGTAGTTCAGGCGGTGCTCTTCTGTGTGGCTTCAGTTTAGGGGTTAGCGTGTTTAGGCTTTGCTTGGATTCAGAGCTCATGAGATGTTGAAGACGGCAGGTTTGAGGTGTCGAGGGACCGCAGGTAGGCAAGGAGTTCCGGATTCGAAGATATCTCCAGTTTTTTTCTTAGAACGTCGAGCTCGCAGGGCCTAGTTGGCCCCAGCACAATCTGTTTGTGCCATAGTTCTCACTTGCCCCATAGCAGAGCCCTTACCTCAAAGGCACCCCAGAAGGAAGCCTGGCTAAGCGCTTATTCGGAAACCCTATGGGTCTTTCATATTCGGAGTTGGGACAACAGCCAACATAGACTAACCTGTCTCAGCTCACGCAGATGCTGTGCAAGGAATAGTCCGAAGCCCATCTGACTCCAAGGCGCGAGAACCCGTAAGACTCGACTTTCAATCAGCTGCCCTGAATAAGATCCTCGCCAATCTCAATGTGCCGTATATTATCTAGTATATATGGCTTACTATATTTAATTTACCATATGTTATGGATTTTGTCAATCTCCCCTACCCCCCCAATCCGGAGCCTTAGATGCCTTGGGACTTTTGCAGGCACGCAAGCCGTACCTTGAAAGACCCGTTTTCCAAGTGCTACTCCCTACCCCGAAGTTGCCAGACGGAACGTTGGCAGCAGATCTTCTACACGACCCTACGCCATGTTTCTGCGGCGAAGAGTTCAGGCTTGGGCCGAGCATCCCAAACCCTGAAACAGAGGAACCTAACCCTGGGACCTTAGCTCCCGAGCCCCCGAACTTCCAGATGTTCGCTGAGGTGCTGATCAGATGCCAGCAGTGCTGCAAATTTTGATCTTCTTGGAGGCCCTGGTTCGTTTTGAGACCCCAAATCCGACAGGCTTGAGGAGTTTACCGGACTTAGGGTGAAATCCTGCCGAGGACTCAGTCGAGCAATTGGTAAAAGTGCACACGAAGCTAGACTCTCGAACATGATATAGGGGTTCTCGGGATTTGTAGAGGTGGTCGGATTCGATTTCCCCACCAGGCTGGCCTGAAGCGCTCTCGAACCCTCTACACCCTAAACCCCCAGACCCCTAACCCCCCATAAACCCCGAAACCCCTAGACCCCTAAACCCTAGATCCTCCAGCCTCTGAGTGCCGAAGGTACTGCCCACCGTCTGCCGCACGGTGAACTTCGATCGTGCTCGCGCGAGACGCGTCCTGGTGGTCGGAGTCCTCCGACATCCTTGAATATTTGAGTTATGGTTCCAACAGGGTTTAGGGTTTAGGTTTTTAAAGGTTCGGTGGGGTTCTGCAGGTCTTTGTATAGTATAGGGGTTCGACACCTGCAATGGCTTTTTGGGGTATAATAGAGTATAGTGCGTCACTTGCAAATTCTCGCTATGCACTGTGTACAGTATCCCAGATCGCGTGTCCTACCAAACTCAGAAGTTTAGACCCAAATCGTAAAGCTTCAGGTATGCAGTATCAGACTAACTTCAAAGGCTAGACCACATTGCCCTCTGCATCGCTTCTGGTGCCGATTTCAGCTTGGGGAACGAGCTTGTGGACTCCCATTCAGCGGGACTTGCATGATGAATGCTGAAGAGAGACACCATGGGAACAATGAAGTGGCTGACGATACCGGGTGTCACCTTGAACCCCTCGTCCCGTGCCCCTCCATCCTAAGCCCTTGAACCCTAAGCCGAGGGTTCTGTAGCGGAGGTCTCCGACTTCTTCTGAAGACCTCCAGCCCGCAACCGTGGCTCAGGCATTAATCCTTCTGAGCCTGAACCTGGGATGGTAGGCCCCTCAGAAATTTACGGCCAGTTCTCCTAGGTGATTGCAGGGCTTGTGGAGGACAAGGTTTGTAACCCGAGAAAATGCACTTCGTTGAGTTCTGCCTGCAGAAGCTTACAGAGGCATGTGGTGAGGATTCAAGAAAGCTACGGAGCCCCTGTAGAACCCTAGCAAAACCGCATAGATAGGACCCTGCAAGAGCCTGCAAAGCCCGCTAAGAAACCCCATTTTCGAGAGGCCCTCCGATACCCAAAACCCTGAAGTTCGGGGCTTAAACACGACCCAAAAAAATGATGTCAGCACCTGGTCCTGGGTCCTCAACTGTGCCAAACTCGGCAAAAGCCGGCATAATCCTCAATGCCCCGAGGCTGGCTTGGGGTTCTAGGGCTTTAGGGCTTTCGGGTTTAGTGGTTCAGGGTTTCAGGGTGTAGTTTAGGCTTTCGGGTTTAGAGGTGTAGGGTTCAGGGTTTAGTTTATAGCTTAGGGTTTAAAGGTTTAGGGTTTAGGGTTTAGTTCATAGTTTAGGGTTTGGAAATTCAGAGTTTCGGGTTCAGTTTTATAGTTTAGGGTTTCGGGGTTCAGAGTTAAGGGTTTAGTTTATAGTTTAGGGTTCTTCGCAGAGCCTGCATTCCTGCAGCATCGGTTGGGGTTTAAGGTGTAGGGTTTAGGGTTTAGGGGCGCCATTGACCCTTACTGATCTAAACCCGAATCCCCGAATCGCAGACCTCAATTCCTAACTTTATAGCGCATGGAATTTGCAGGCAAGACGGAAACACAACATAGATCCAACGACATTCTTATTGAACGGACCCCCAGAGAAGGTACTTTGATGTTCGTGGTACCCTTGCGAAATCTACAAGCTTCCCATCACACCATAGACCCTAGCAGAACTTCTTTTTCAGCTGTTCAGAGACCCTGAATCCTAAACCCTAAACGCGCATGTAGAAATCCACGGCAAGGTCGATCCTGGGAATGGGACTTGTCGCCTGGAGTGGCGGCGCAATGTCAGATCCAGTTGAGGCAGAGCTGCCTGGTTTAGGGCTTGCTTTTGAGGGCGCGGGCCTTAACTATTAAAGGGCTTAGAGTTTACGGTAGGATTCACAGTTTAGGGCTGAGGGCTTGGAGTGGGGTTAAGGCTTGGGCGAAGGGCAAAACAGGAGCACCGAAATCAACCCTTTTGCACGGATGTTGTTGATGCTCTGGCATTTGGGGCTTACAGGGGAAACGTTATGTCAACCTTAAGCCCGAAGGACTTGGCATCCCAACTCGACCCTGAGCCCTAGAATCCCTTAGAAGCTTTGTAGAAGCAGCCCTTCCAGTAAAAAGTCTTGAGCCACTGCCCCCAAGGCTCTTCTCCCAGGCCAGGTGGGGTTTAGAGTCTAGAGTTTAGGGTTGAGGGCTTCGGGTTTAGAGGTTAGGGTTTCGGGTTTGGGGTTTTAGGGTCTGACGTTTGGGTTTCGGGTTTAGGGTTTTGGGGCCGGCCCCTGATGATTGTTTTTGAGATCCAAACCAAGAGATCAAACTGCAACTCCTTCGCAAACTGTTCTGCACCCAACGCACTGCACCTCCAAGCTGAAAGCTACTGTTGAGGATATAAAGGATGCAGTACCTTAATGACCCTAAACTATGGGAATTATGGTGCATTCCGTATTATATTTCCTGTTATGTGTAATGCAGGATTTATATCATCAACCGTAGTGTGTCAGCCTTTGCATAGGTCTTGCTACAAGCTGGCGGCGCCATTTCTGGTGTGCTCAAGGTTCGATGGCGCTTTGAGCTTTTTGTTTTCACCCAAACCCCTCAAAAGTAGCCAAAAATAATGGCCCAAAACCTACCCTAAACCCTGAACCTTTAAAAGGGCGATTATTCTACATCTATTTGGGGTCCAGGTAAGGCGCCAGGGTTAACAGTTTCGGGTTTAGGATTTAAGGTTTACGTTCAGGGTTTGATGTCTAGGGTTGAGGTTTGGACCCTGGGCATCGTTCTTTGAGTTCTTGGGGCTATTGAGCGCGCTGCTTGCAGTATTTCATCACAGGCTCATTAATAGCAACAGGCCCGATACACGACATTGCAGATGCAAAGCCCGATGCTGCGATCGACAGAAGGATTCTGTAATTCGAAGGACCAGCTCTGAAATCGCCATAACCCAAAGTCCTGAATGTCGAACATAGGCCTTGCCTAAACAGCCCCTAGCAAGGATGGTGGGCTCAGTGCTGGATCATACCCTGGGTCCCTGAAGACCTAAATCCAGCCCACTGGCTGCATGATCTGGCTGTTGCCGAAAACTAGTGGCCATATAAGGGTGCTTACAATAAGAGGTTTGCGAGAAGTGGAGGCAACCTTTTAAATGTTCTTGGTATTCCTTCATTTCGGTGGCATACTTCATCTTGCAGTCGAGCGTAGAGTAAAGGCCCAGCATCACCTTCGTAATCTCTCCCTGACATCGTGACAGCATTCTAAGCCAGCAGTCCTCCTCTTGACCGTATGTGGAGTACCGGTTACCAGCGTAAAGACAGCTTGCTCCCTTCCACCTGCCATCGTGCCTGCCAGATTCACACATTAAGATCTGCCAGTGAGCCCGTTTTTTCCAGAAACTCCGTCCGATGTCTCGTGCGGTGTAACACACATCTTTCTGACTTGGTTTAGGACCGGACAGAACATTTGGGTTGTCGACTTTGTGGTTTTGGCGGCTTTGGTACAGAAATTCAGAAATCCTCGTACATCTTGACACGCTTTACACCCGGAGCACTTTAAGCCCCTCAGCTCTAGACCTGAGATCGCCTCGGAGCTTTAAACTTAGCTAGGACAGCCCGGGAGCTTTCAAGTTTGAGCGCAGGGTGTAGGGTCTGGCTTCAGGACCCGGGGTTTGGAGTGTGGGGTCCGGACTCCAAATGTTAGGGTGTGTACTCCTGGGCTTCGGATGGGCCTCCAGATTTTCGGGTTCAGGGTTCAGGATGCGGGGGCTAAGGGCTTATAGGGCTTGGGATCGAGGGGTCCCCTGCGTCGCAGGTTCTGTCGCTTTGTGCGATCAGCACCACTGTGGTGGGATGCCCAGTGAACGCTCCAGTCTTGTCTTTGGAGTGTGTGGCGCAAGACCTTAAGCTTCAACTTTCAACCCAAACCCTGTAAACCTTAAACCCCAACCCCTAAGCCCTAACCCCCACGGCTAAGCCCCTCTCGTAGACTCCACACCCGACAAGAGGAGATGAGGCGTGAAGGCTCTCAGGGTGGTCCAGCTTGTGTTTAACCCGCGAGACAAATCTGAAACCCCTGAACCCTAGCTAGGCCGGACTTTCGACTCGAAAAGCGAGGCGTTACAGTAAGAGGCTCGGAGACGCCAGTTCATGATTCATTGTGTGATGTTGAGGCTATCATGCTCATATCAGGGTTCAGGGCTAGAGCGGCCAGAGTTTCAGGTTCAGGGTCTAGGGTTCAGGGCAAGCCCCCAAGCCGAAATCCCCTGGGTCCGGCACCCAAAATCCTAAGGCTAGGCACGAGATCTGGACCCTGAAGAGTCTAAACCCTGACTGCTAGACCCTTCACCGCGAGCCTCCAGGTAGGGACGAATCTCAGCCTGCAATCCTTCTTCAACGATGCCCCGGGTAGCCGCAACTCCTGGAGGTTGCGAGGCCCTTTGAGATCCAAAAAGGGGTTTCAAGCTTTCAGAGGCTGTGTTGTTGCTTTACAACTCTCCAGGTTCAGCTTGCTGTTGCAAGGGACCAGCATGGTGCTTCAGTTATGCTACCTCTTGGGCCGCGGGACAAAGAAACTTTCGGGAAGGAGGTTGACGTCACAGCTTGCGGTTTTTATGACCTGTGAAGAATGCGGGGCCCCTGACTGCAGCCAGAGTTTGCGTCCTCAGCCCAAGGTCTTGACATGTAGGGAGAAGCACAGCCTGTGAAGGACGCGAATGACACGAAAGATTGCCAGTAAGGATTAGGAACCTAGGCCCCCAAACCATGAACTCGAACACAAACTCTACTACTACAAAGCCCTGCCGCAAACCTCATGCCCGGAACGCCCAACCCCCAACGGTTTCATATCATTCTCTATATCTATGTCTATACCTATATCTATATCTATATCTATATCTATATCTATATCTATATCTATATCTATATACACATACACACACACATGTATATATATATATATAGCTATAGAATGTATGTGTGTATATATATATATAGGTACGTAATGATGTGGAGGTATACACATACATGTTCTCGGTATATCAAGACCCCTACATGAGACCGTGGACTCTGTCGACTCCAGGCCTCCTGAACCTCTTGGCCATTGCGGGGCCGGTGCTGCTTGCTGTGTCCTCACCGGACCGGTTGTGGGTAAGGTTAGGGAGGGGATTTTGCTTGGGATGTGGGAGTGTAGGGCTTAGGATGTGCGGTTTCGGGTTTAAAAGGATGTGGGTTACAAAGTTCGTTTTTCTGTTTAGGGGTTTGGCTTGAGGGGTTTATCTATTGGGTTGGTGCTAGGAGTAGCGCGGGCTCTGAAGCTTCATGGGATGAGAGGCTTCGGTTTCTGGTGGGGTACTTTCACCGGAGGCCGAGGACCCACTATGAAACTCTTCTAGACCCTTATAGCTCTCCCTTACCTTAGGGGCTTCAAGGTGGTGGTGGCCTGGGTACGGAACGGCATCAAGAAGTAAACCAGGTCGCCTGATCCACTTGCCGCCCTCTAATCTAAAGGGTGTCATTTCCACATTGAGTTGGTGGACTCGGCACCTCACACCCTACAAGCTGCTCTGCTTGCAATTGTTGTTCAATGCAGCTTCGTCGCACGTTGCTGATCGCGGGGCGACCGCATGACATCTCCGGCATTCAAAGCCCCGAAAGCCCCCAACAAAGCTTTGGGCGTGATCCTCAAAATGTCTCCGTGTCCTGCGCTCCTGGTTTGGCAGGACATCTTCTTTAAAGCGCTGGGCCTGCAAGGTGCCGATGTCCGGGATGCTGAGGGCTTTTCCTGGCTCGGGGGTCTGTGGCGACTTCAGGCAGGGTTGGGAGATAGTGGGAGGTTTCGTTGAATACAAGGGAGTTGTAGAGAAAGGACTTCAGGTTGTGCTTCCTGCCTTTTATTACTGAGTCGCGAGACATAAGGGGCTTATGTTCTTGGATGCTTCAGCGTCTCTAGGCCTGCAGGAAAGAGGCACTTCTTGCCACTTTTGTGATACTGATACGGTGTCCACATGTATGTCCGCAGATGCGGGAGGGAGGAATCCTGCTCGTTTGCTCCGCAGCAATCCATTCCAGGTGAGCGTAGGTTCTTTGGCAGCTCGCGGTGTGGGTCGAAACATATAGTGATCGAGCTGTATTGCTGAGGAGGATGGTGGGGACTGCTGGTGCATGCTCCGGCACCCTCAGCCGTCCACAGACCCAGCCGCCGGGGCCGGGACGCCGATGGCCATGTGTGTTCACGCCTTTATTCCTGCTGTCCATATGCGGAGGCCAGTTCCAACCGAGCAGCAGGAATTTCCAGCAAATCTCTCGCGCCAAGAGCGCATGCTGTTAAGCCGTCTTTCTGAGGCTGGCAAGAAGGGTCAGTGGTCAAGAGTGAAGCAAACGTTTGGCAAGTATGCAGGCTGTTCCGCTCCAGTATACAATGCAGCAATTGCTATTGAATATCCTGCCGCCTTCCTTGCATTGGCCGCATCGGTAAGCGGCTTGCATTGCCAATGCAAGCCGCGTACCGAGGCGGCCAATGCAAGGAAGGCGGCAGGATATTTCATAGCGTGCGTGGCCTTCCTAACATGATTCCCAACCCCGTCACCTTGCATTTGGCAGTCAAAGCGGTTGGCAAGTTGCGGTTGCCTGAAGTTGTAGACCAAATCTGGAATGAGACCAAGCAGAAGGGCTGGGTAGATGAAATCAGGGCAGCTGGTCGGATTGATGCAGCTGCCGAAATGGGCGACATTGTTGGCGCCGCAGAGGTCCTGGACTACATGCACCGGTCGGATTTGAACATTGACATAAACCATTTTCATTCAGCAATGAACGCCTGCAAAAATGCCGAGCCCCCAAGCCCATCCGCGGCCATGTACTTGTACAAGCAGCTTTGCATTGGCCGCATCGGTAAGCGGCTTGCATTGCCAATGCAAGCCGCGTACCGAGGCGGCCAATGCAAGGAAGGCGGCAGGATATTTCATAGCGTGCGTGGCCTTCCTAACATGATTCCCAACCCCGTCACCTTGCATTTGGCAGTCAAAGTGGTTGGCAAGTTGCGGTTGCCTGAAGTTGTAGACCAAATCTGGAATGAGACCAAGCAGAAGGGCTGGGTAGATGAAATCAGGGCAGCTGGTCGGATTGATGCAGCTGCCGAAATGGGCGACATTGTTTGCGCCGCAGAGGTCCTGGACTACATGCACCGGTCGGATTTGAACATTGACATAAACCACTTTCATTCAGCAATGAACGCCTGCAAAAATGCCGAGCCCCCAAGCCCATCCGCGGCCATGTACTTGTACAAGCAGCT
>CAJNJA010044031.1:0-27038 GCA_905231915.1 Symbiodinium necroappetens | reverse complement strand
AAAAAACCAAACCCCCGGAAATCAGTGTTTTATATTAGGGTGGGGGGGACCCGTTCAATATTAGGGGGAAGAGATGACACCCGAAACCTTTCACCCTGCAACCCAAGCCCTCTCGACTCCAAAAACCCCACCGAGATCGAAGCCGAGACCCTAAATTCTCAAACCCGACCCGGCAGTCAAACACCCGTAGACACCACCAGGGTTTAGCTTTTCAGGGTGGTTTAGCCCATGCATGGGGTTTCTTTTCGATGAAGCCATGTAGCCTCTTCTTTTTTTGGGGGGGGGGGGGCTTGGGGCTTTTGGGTGGTAGGGCCGGGAATCCACGGGCGTGGAGTTTCGCGCATCATGTTGCGCTGACTCTTAGAGCATGCGCAGAGGGTTCTCGGAAGCTGGGGCAACTTGGGCAACATGCTTCCCATGCAGTTAATACAGTCCTGAGCTCATCCAGAGCACAGTCGAAGAGCAAGGAATCTCATTTCGCAAAACCTTGAATCTCAAACCCTACAGCTGAGTTCATCTAGAAGGCTGACCTTCACAACGGCCGTGTCTTCAAAAGCGACTGCCAAGGGTCTGACCACTTTCTAAGCCTCTGCATGAAATTTCTTAAAGGTTTAGGGTTTAGAGCTTAGNNTTTAGAGCTTAGGGTTTAGGGCTTGGAGTTTAGGGCCAGTTTAGGGTGTAGGGTTTAGGGTTTAGGGCTCGAGGATTCATTTAGAGTATGCTAGGAATCCGTAGTGAAAGAATCCCTATATGAGCAGCCCCCAAATTAAAGCGAGCAACCCCGTCTGTCAGACAAGCACCCTAGACCCTATCCTAACTCTGAGCCATGAAATCCTAAACCCTATGGCACCCTTAGAGATCCCTTAGAGATCCCTTCTAGCCCCCACACCTGCAACCCTAAACCTCACGCATGGAGCATGGTGAACAGCCTTCGATGAGCACCTCTGCACCGGGGCTCAGCTCCTGGCATTTGAATAGACTTCCCCAAGGGTCCATGTACCCACATAGTAGTAGATACTTTGGCCCCAAACTACCAGCATAGGGAATACTTCAAGGCCTCAATATGTAATACTGCTTGTATTTGGGCACATGGAGCCTTAGGAATTTGAGGTGAGTTTAGGGTTTGGGTCTACGCGCTGGGCGAGGCGTAGTCCGGTGGCTGGCTGACCTTTTCCTGGCCGGGGGTGTTGGGACAATTCTCAGCTTTCTGAATGGTTCCTGAATGCCTCCTAACCCAAAGCCCTAAGCCCTCAACCCCAAACCCTGAACCCTAAAACCCTAAACCCTAAAACCCTACACCCTAAACCCCAAAACCCTAAAACCCTATACCCTAAAGCCCTAGACCCTAAGCCCGATCTTACGGTTGTGGGTTGAAGGGTGTTCGGTCCATTGGGCGGGATTCGACCCGAAACCATCAGAATCTTTGTGTATACCTCTACATAGATTTACGGTTTAGGGTTTTAGATTTAGATTTAGACTTATACACATGCACATGTGTGCCCACGAAAGGTCCTTGCAGACAGGAACAACAAAAAGACACGGAAAGAGGATCCCTCTTAAATCCTAAATCCTAAACCCTAAACCCCTAGACCCTAACCCTGAACCCTAAACCCTAAACCCCTAAACCCTGTATAAGCCATGAACCTAGCGGATTCCGCCTGAAAATGCAACTCTGGCCCTCAACCAGGCTCCCGAAAAGAAGGGGGCAGTCTATATACGCGCGTGGACCATGGCTCCAGGCTCCTCCCTTAAAGGCTTAGGGCTTATAGGGTTTAGGGTTTAGGGTTTAGGGTCTAGGGCTTAGGGTTTAGGAACCTCTTAAAGGAGCCCTACAAAGGCTCCCTTTAGGGATCTACCGGGGTTCCTTTAAGGGCTCCTTTCAGGGATCGCTCCTTTAAGAGAATTTTTTTTTACAGGGCCCCTCCTCCTCTGGGACCAGCTTCGCCTTCATCTCCTCATCGCCTCAGAGCTGATGGCTTCAGGATTTTGGGCTTAGGGTTTAGGCCTTTCGGTTTGGGATTTAGGGTTTAGGGCACCAGAGGAGCACCCTGCCTAGGATTTCGGGCTTACGTTTGGGGTTTAGGGGTTAGGGTTCGGAGGGATCTTTATGGCACCCCCTCAGGAAGGCCTGGGGTTTAGGGTTTAGGGCAGGGGTTTAGGGGTTTCGGGTTTAGGGTTTAGGGGTTGAGATTTGGGTTCCCCATGTAGGGCTTGGTGCCAACATCGAGGCCACAGCCAGGCACAGTTATACGAAGCGGGCCTGTGCTTTTCACAAACTGCACACAAGTTGGAGGTCAAGGGTTTCTTGTTCTGAGAGGTTTGAACGTCTCCCAAATCCCTGCAACAAAACAACCAATGCCAAGAGCACTGAACGCAAAACCAAACCCCCACCCCAAAACAAGACACACACACACACACATACACGCGCGCACGCGCGCAGGCACACACACACACAAATAAACCAACAAACAAACAAACAAACAAGCAAACAAACAAACAAAAAATAACACACACACAGAGACAGAGACAGAGACAGAGACAGAGAGAGACAGAGAGAGGAAACCCACACATCCACTGGTAACATCCACCCGCAAAGACGAGAAAACACACACAAAAACCACAAACAAAAACAGAAAATCTCCCAAAGCAGTTCATCCTAAATCCTGAACCCAAAAAGGGCGCCGGCCATCTTTCTTCGCGAGCTCCTCCGGGGAGGCCACCTGAGCTAAGTCTTTCCATTTGGTCTGCATAGGGGTCTATACGGGCTCTGCAAGGGGTCTGTAGGGTTACCCGTAGGCCCCTAAGTAGTTCCTTTTTGGGATTACCTTATAGGATTCTAAACATAAACAGAAACTACTTAGGGGCCTATGGGTAGGGTTAGGGTAGGGTTTAGGGTTTAAGGACATTGTACGCTTCAGTGTTCTAGGCTTTGACTTTCAAACTTGAGTGTTTACGGTTCAGTGACGTGCTTTAGGGTTTTGCGCCTTGGGCTCAAAGCCTAAAGCCTACGACAGTCGAGGGTCAACGCATTTAGGGTTTAGGGCCAGGGTTCACCCTTTACGGCACCTGCAAAGCGAACAACCTACCACATAGCGAACATACATCCGACCCTAACTCAGCCAATACCGTAGGGTCCTTACTATTAAAAAAAGGGTTTTGGGGCATACTGCGGTATAGTTATAGTAAGGAACCCCAAGGAATAGCAGGGTTAGTTAACTGCTTAGACTTCTGTGAAACTTCAGTTCTCCGCAAAGCTCAACATACGAACCCAAATCCCGTGAATCGCGAAGCCAGAGTTTAGAGACTGCGGGTTCCGGCTTTCGAGTTTAGGGCTTTGGGTTTTCGGGTTTAGGATTTTGGGTTTAGGGATGTTTAGGGCAAGTTTAGGGTACACCTGTATTTTTGGAGGTAGGGAGGGATCATACCATGTAATCGAGGAGTAACAACCTGTTGTTCTGTAGCGTTCCTAAAGCCTAAACAAGCATCATGTAAATACGTTGCCTCGAGACCTTCAGTTCCAAAAAAACCCAAATAACCACCTAACATATGGGCTTGAACGATGCGACTAGGAGTTTAATGGTGAGTGTTCAGGGTTTTGTAACCGAAATAATTGTATAGCAAACCCTGTGCAACAGACGTGCTACTGCTTGTTCAGGCCTCTACGTTATCGGGCTCCCTTACTACGAGCTAACTCCAAGTGCCACCTTGGCAGAAGCGCTTCCGCCCGACCTCCTTTGACTCTCCTGCACATTGCAAGCAAGAAGGGTTCGGGGTTTGAGGGACAGGTTACATGTCTTACAGATTTCAATGTGCCTGAACACCCGACCTCCTCTTTGCTGGAGAATCAAATGGGTAGTTTTCTACGCATAACACGGCAACCCCTTTAAACAAGACCCGTTTAAAAGGGACCCTAATTTACAGAACTACCCAAATAGAAAGTAAGCAACAACACCCTGGGATCCCTGTCACAGAAACACCGATCACAAAAAAACAAGCGAACAAACTAACAGTGCCCGAACACCGAATCATATGCAAACCTGACTCATTTCCAATATCATGTCTTGGGATCCCTGGTTACTACTATACCAGGATGTACACCAAAACCCCATGCTAATTATTCCGGCCCACTAAACCCAAAAATGTCCCTAAAAGTAGCGCTTGTAGTAACCCGTGTAGAAGAAACCTTTTGAAGGAACCCTGTTCTCATCATTACTGCACCTTCTTTGTAAGGCTCCTGTATTAGCTTGAGGCGTGGGGTTTCGAGGATTTGGCTGGTTGTACTCCGAAGTGCAGGTCTTCGCCAGATTGGGCTTGGGATTTAGGGTTTGGGGTTTAGGGTTTAGGGATTTAGGGATTTAGGGTTTAAGGTTTAGGGATTTAGGGTTTAGGGATTTAGGGTTTCGCGCTGGGAATACTTAAGCTCTTCGCGCGACAATGTCGAGCCGAGCAGTCCAACTTCCTTCCCAACTACTCAAGGAACTCGCCTGGAGACAACATGGCTGGCAACAGGAAACAAACGGAGAATCAAGGTTGCTCATAAAACCTCTTGTTCGCATCACGTCTCAACAGGAACTTCTAGGCAGAGGTGTGCTGGGGCGTTGTTCATCTTGACGTGGTCCTGATTCAAGTGGGTTCACTGTCTATCTATAATCTGCCTGCTGCCTGCGGGGGTCCTGCAATTCCTCTCTCAGCGGAAGGCGCCTCTCTTGGTCCCGCCACCGCTGGGCGTCGTTGCGGGGATCCCTTCGTACTCCTCATTATGCGATGGGGGAACCCGGAGGAGAAAAGTTGCGAAGAACTTTTCCTCATTGCCATAACGACCAACAACTTTGCCCTCGTTGTCCTTCCGGACCCAGTGTGACGTCATCTCATCTGCGTCACCAGTCTCTGTCAGTCGCTCGGACCCAGGCTTAACCACAAGTCCAGTCTCCAGCAATGCCATTCAGGATTCCCGTGAAGCATATGCCCGAGGGCATAAGTCTGAAGACGCCAGAGCTCGTTAGGGTTACAAACGGTTAGGGGTTTAGGGTTCTGTAGGGTTCGGGGAGTGGGATTTACGGTTTGCGGTGTTGTGGCATCATGGCATCATAGCCTGAAGCGGCAAGACTTACTGCATGGTTCTAGCCTGTGAAGGGCTTAGGGCTGCGACTGATGCATTAGGGTTTAGGTTTAGGGTTAGGGCATTAACCCCAAAACGCCTAATTCCTAAAGCCCCTAAGCCCTGAGCCCTAGAGACCCCTCAAGCCCCGAATCCCAAGCATTGAATCCTGAATCCTAGCTCTGCTCATGGGACTCTCTCTCGAAACCACAACTCCAACCTAGGGCTTAAGGTTTAGGGTTCATAGGGTTTAGAGTTTAAGGTTCAGGGGTTTAGGGTTTTGGGTTTAGGGCTTACGCGGTTTGGGGTTTAGATAGCCCTCATAGAATCCCTGACGTAAAGTCCCATAGCTTGGTCCCAATCTGCAAGGGAACTGCTCACAACGGGGCCGATCCTCCTGACATCTGACCTTGGACGGGAGGGGCCAATCTGTCCATAGACACTGTGACACTAAAACATTCCGGATCTCCTAAACCCGAAACCCCTAACCCCTATATATAAACCCCAAACCCCTAAACCCCTAAACCCTAAACCCCAAACCCTAAATAGTATTAGGGCTCCGACTTAGGACCCTAAGTAGGAAACCTTTCATCAAGAAGATTTGGGGGTTGGTTGGCTGAATGGAAAGGAACGTTTTGGACAACTGCCACCTGCAGACATAGTATAGAGGCCTAAATATAATTACCACAATACTACTGGGGGGGCTAAGGATCATAAATATCGTATAATATACGTACCCCAAACCCTATTCTAACTGTTAAGGGCCCTACATCAGTACAGGGGCCTTAACGATCGGAATAGGGCGTTCGGATGCATTCTGGCAGAGTCACAAATCGACCGTGGGAGTATGCAACTGCAAATGATTCAGACTACCTAACAGGCCGAAAAGAACCCTAAAAGGGTTTAAGATGGGTTAAGGTTCGTATACCATATAGGGATTCATAGTACAGTGTAAGGGTATACAGCCCCTACTTTCAAGGGTCGTTTGGTCCTCAAGGTACAATGTTAGAGTTTAGGGTCCATAGTTCACCGAATTACAACGTCAACAGTCCACCTACTAAGTGCACGGCTATACGTATCGGAGTCCGAAAACCATTGGGGCAGGAAATCTTCACCACAGAATATGAGATCCCTTAAAAGCGAAGCACCAATAACACTCTGAACAACCCTAGACCCAAACCTAAACCCTAAAACATAAACCCTGAACGTGCACTGCTGTGGGATGCTTTGGGGCGAAAGGGGTCGTGGAAGGGAGGGTGGGGGTCGCGGGAGTCCGTTTCAGTTGGATTACAAGCTTCTATGCCCTAAACCCCAAATCCTGAGCCCTAAAACCGCAAATCCTAAGCCCTAAACCCTAAACCGTGAAACCCTGAACCCCTAAACCCGAAACCCTTGCGTTTCAACAGGGTTTTCACTCCAAGCACCCAATTCTCTTGGCCGGTCACATCGCCTGAAATTCCAGGGGTTGCCTGGCGCAAACCTGAATCCAACATGATGAGGCTGAGAAACCGAAGCGGGTACAGAATATCGAGGAAAAACCCTAGACTAACCCTAAATTCCTGCATCCCAATCAACATCTGCCAATTGGTCATGTCGGCACTCGGCAAGGCAACTAACTCACCCTTTCGAAGAACCAGTTTGAGGTGAACAAGAAGCTATCTGTCTGTGCGTCACGTACTTTTACACATATCTACCGATATGCCTACCTATCTACCTCACCTAGCTACCTAGCTACCTAGCTACCTACCTCCCTGCCTATTTACCTCCATCCATCCATTCATCCATTCATCCATTCATCCATTCATCCATTCATCCATCCATCCATCCATCCATCCATCCATCCATCCATCCGTCCACCCACCCACCCACCCACCCACCCACCCACGTCCATCCATCAATCCATCCATCCATCCATGCAAGCGCATATGCATACTTAACCGCAGCAAACAATATCATATCACATCATAATATTCCATACCATATCGTACCATGTCATATCAGAGCATTCATAGTATGCCGTCAAATGCATATACATGCATGCATACCTATATATGTCTGTGAAAGTATTTGCGTCTACGTACACCGTACAGCTCATCATGATCTCACACACATGGAAACATCTATGTATTTATCTACTTGTCTATCTATCTGTCTACATTCTGTCTAGTCTATCTATCTACCAACCTATCTATCTGTCTATCCATCCATCCATCCATCTAACCGCTGGTGGTCTCACCTGCCCGCATTGTCCCGACGTCTGTCGGCAGGGATCTGCGTGTTGGGACTGTGTCAAACAAATGCCACTCCGACTCTGACGAAGCTTTGGCCTAGGTTTTGCTGCATTACGGGGCTTAAGACCCCTAAGCCCTGAGTCCTAAAGTCTTGATCTTCAAGACATCGGGTATTTTAGGGATTACGACGGGTTTCAAATTTCGATCCCTGCAAGAGCATAATCCCTTAAGCTCGAACATCGAACGTACATCAGCCGCCCTGGGCCAAAATGAACCTTAGACCTCAGCACCAAGCCCCCAAAATCCTACGCAGAAACACCAGACCCTACACACTAAAACCCTAAACTTCCTAAACACCACCATCGCAAGCAAGGCGCCACAATCTGGCAGATCAGTGGTTGCAGAGAGGAGCGTGCTTTCTTCAATTCCTAGGTTCAGGGGGTTTAGGGTTCACGGCTTAGGGCCTAGGGCTCAAGGATGCAATGCTTGAAGCTATGGTTTAGGGATGCTTCGGGTTTAGCTTCAGGTCTAGAGCGAAGTAGGGCCCAGCCTGGTTCATATTCAGCTGTTGTAGCTTGTCCAGCTTGCCCTTTTGCATGCTGCTCCTCTAAAGGGAAGTATAATGAGGTATAAGGGTTTATAGGGATTTGTGTAGAGCCCTCTAGCTCAAATCCTACTTGTTAGTCGAGCACCCGAAACCCAAAACCCTAAAGCCCTGAACCCTAAAACCCTAAACCCTAAAACTCTAAACCCGAAAACCCTAAAACCCTAAAACCCTAAACCCTAAAACCCTAAACCCTAAAACCCTAAACCCTAAAACCCTATACACAAAAAAACAGACCGGCTCCACAGGGGATTTCGGCTCCTGTGATTCCGTTTGGGGTGACCCGCCTTTTAGAACTCGGGCGGAAGACTTTGTCAAGGTTCCCCAGTGACCCCTTAATAATAAGGGTTTAGGGTTGAGGGTTTTGGGTTACCTCTTTTTTTTCTAATCTTCGACTTTAATAAGGAGACCCCCCAAATAAAAAGGGCAAAAGGGTACTACTGGGGAACCCAGTTTGTCAAGGTACGGCTTTAAGTGTTTTGGGTTTAGGGGTTCAGGGGGGTCGCAGGTTGAGGTGTAAGGTTTTTTCGGGGGTTTCTTTTGAATTCCCTCTCAAGGGGTTAAAGGGTTTAGGGGTTATTTAGGGGTTTAGGGACTGTAAGGGCTCCAGTTGCTTGGACTTGGCGGTGCTTCATCGCGCCTTTACGAAATCTGGGAGCTTTCAGAATGTCAGCCCTAACACCTAGCCCCTAACCCTGACCCCTAACCTTAATCCCTAAACCGAAACCCCAAAACCTAACCCCCAAAGCACAATGCCTAACCCCTAAACCTCAAGCCCGCTAATCGCTGAACCCCCTCATTTTGTTTTTCCCTCAACCCTAATCCCGAAAGCCAATAATCCCAATCCCCCCTAATCCTTAAGCCCAAAGCCACTTCCACAAAAGATCCCTCATCTCTAATTAGACATGTCGGTGAGGTATGTTCAGGTGTGAGAATTAAGGGTTTAGGGGTAGGGGTCTCGAACTTCGGTTGTTTCCTTGGGTTCCTATTCTGCTGACGTACAGGGTTGAGGGTTCGGGGTTGGGAGTGGAGGATTGAATCTCGGGTTGAGGGTCTAGGGGAAGTTGGGCTACGGGAATGCAGCCTGACTGGAGACCGGTACCGCAACCGTCCGAGTTTTGTCACTTGAGGAGAAAACCTAAAATAAACCCTAAATCCTAAGGCCCTAAACCCTAAACCCTGCACCATAAACCCCCAAACCCTAAACCATAAACTCCCAAACCCCTAAGCCACACAACCTGGATCCCTCTCCGTCTGTAGACCCATTCAAGCATGGAAACAGTATACTATATAGTATATTACAAGCTATGTAAAGTACATTGTCATGGCATCTTAAAGTATATGATGGTCTGTTGTAGCATGTCTATATATAAACAAATAACTAAATAAACATGGAACTGTAATAATATATATGTATATGTATGTGTACATATAAGTATCTATAACAATATGGCTAAGAGTTGCAAGCGGGCCAGTCGTCTTTGTTTGTGACATATTGAATCCAACGTGAATCAGCGGCAGTCTGGGTGTAGGGACCCTAAACCCTAACTAAACCTTGAACCCTAAACCCCCAAAGCGATTCCCACTTCGTCATATGAATGCAAGCACAGCCGCAAGAAGCACTTTCGATATCCGCGAAATCACCAGTTCCTCTTGGGTTAAAGATTTAGGGTTAATGCGTTTAGGGTTTGGGGTTTAGGGGTGTAGGTTTTGGTGGGTTCAGGGATTCGGGATTTAGGTACTTAACCTACCAGAATCTCAGAACCTACTTTGTTGTAAGCTCCCCATACAACCAACCGTATGCGAAGAACCCAGAAAAAAGAAGGGTCTTATAGCTTAACATAGCCAGGTAGACCCAAAATGATTCCCAAGTCCAGAGCCACCATCCCAAAAAGCACTATAGGTTATGGCGAACATGATATTACGGCCCTAAACCCTAAACCCTAAACCTTATTACGGCTATATTGTGAAGTCCTAGAGGCATCATCTTGGCAACTATTCAGGCACCTAGAGTAAGGGGTGGACTCAATCACGGGTTGGGTTTCAGACGTCGGGCCAAGCACGGAGACAACATACAATAAGAGCCTGGTTGTAGCAAGCATTACCATCACCATCACCATCATCATCATCGTCATCATCATCACCACCATTTGGTTACCACAGCAAATTTGTATGAACAGAACAAAAAAACAATGAGGAGGTGAATGGCATCTCTAACACACTGATCGCAGAATCAAGCCTGGCCATAAGCATAAGCATACTAAACTAAGGGTTTAGGGATTAGGGTTTAGGGTTCAGGGAGCTTGTGCGAAGCAAACCCTGGGATATCCATACAAGAATCGGTGAGCTCAGGATGGTGGAGGCGATGCCGACGAGGATGATGACAACCGCCGCAGCAACAACAGCAACACGATAAGCAGTGTCAGCAGCAGCAGTAGTAGTAGCAGCAGCAGCAGCTATAGCAGCAGCAATAGCAATAGCAATAGCAATGGCAGTAACACCAACACCAACACCAGAACCAGCACCAGGCACCAGCCACCACCAGCCACCAGGCACCAGCCACCATCAGCCACATCCACCAGCCACCAGCTACCAGCCACCACCACCACCGCCGCCATCACCACCGCCGCCACCACCTCCACAGCCACCACCAGAACCAGAACCGGCAACGAGGATAGCAACGACAATAGCATCAGCAGCCACAGTCACAGAAGAATAGTGTTCCGGTCCCATCAGCGGTAAGGAGAAAGCTGCTCTGACATTGGTAGCAACAATTACAGGACCGGATAACCCCACATGACAATTTTACTCGCGTACCAAATGCCTTAAGAACGCAAAGAACCCTAAAAGGATTTAAGGTTCATATACCAATATATAGGGATTCATAGTAAAAGGGTATACGGCCCCTGCTTTTAAGGGTCATTTGGTCCTTGCGGGGAGACAAAGGAATTATGGCAGCGAAATATGGGTGTTTGTGTGTGTGTGTGTGTCTCTGTGTGTGTGTGTGTCTGTTTTTGTGTGTGTCTGTGCGTCTGTGTGTCTGTGCGTCTGTGCATCTGCGTGTCGGTGTGACTCTGTCTGTGTCTGTGTGTCTGTGTGTTTGTGTGTTTGTGTGCCTGACTGCCAACCTGCCTGCCTGCCTGCCTGTCTGTCTCTGTCACTCTTTCTGTTTGTCTGCGTGTATGTATGTATGTATGTATGTATGCATGTGTATATATATATATCTGTGGCTGGAACTTTTACGCTCTATTTAAACCGCCGTTAATATTTACACTATTCATCACCTAACACGGACATAGTATACACACAACGGTCATATGTATACAAAGCGAACAGGAAGATGTGCACGAGCACTGAGTGAACACTGTTCACATTGCGATAGGAAGTAGGGCACGAGCTCCGCGCCAAGGTTGTCCATCGTGTGGCAGGACTTACTGCGCACATACGAGAATCGTTCTTCTCGTGATAAGAAAAAGGTGGCATGGACCTCCGTCTCGAAGACCGCCCGCACTCAAGTAATGGCTCCTGAGCGTTTATCCGGACTTTGTGACAGGTCTGTGCTTGTCCCCATCCGGGCGGCCAGTTGCTTGTTCTCGTTTGGAGCTCCCGAATCGCCTGCCATGCTCGTCCTGCGTGGCCGCGATGGTCTTGAGCATGCGCAAGGCGCCCATGAGCTACCAGGTGACGCTCCGTTCAACCTGCTGCGACTTGAGCTCGGCGTTGTTTTGTCGCAGAGGCTCACGAATTGCATTTATATCGCCATTTTTGCATGCTCCATGGACTCCTGTGCGGCCAGCGGCGTTGTAAGCGAATGCGCTCCATAACCATCCATGGACGATGCCATTCTTGGTGTCGTCGAGAAAGTAGCACGACCCCGTCCAGGACGCTCTGTCTCTCCCACTTTGCCCTGGCGGAGAATCGCACACGGCGCTCGGCAACAAGTAGGCCCCGATCAGGTTACAACCGCTGCTGCGGTTGTCAAACTGGCTCGCAACCAAGAAAACAGACCCGATGGTGACGCATAGTCATGCAAGGCTGCCCTTCACGACTATTGCTGCGGGAGGGTCTGACCCAGCAGGTCACAGGCTCACTCTCCTTCGCCCGGATTTAGGACGCCTCATGACGCCTCTACTGAGGGCCCGCCGTCTTGAGCACTTGCGGCTTGAACCAAAATTCCTACTTTCTTTCGCCAGGGCTACGGGTGAGAGTTGCCCCTCACCCGCGCGCTTCGAGCGCCCCCGACTGTTGCGGGGCCTTTGGTGAGAGTAAAGGCAGTGCAACAACCGGGCAACTTGGCATCCATTGTTTGTGAGTCCCCCAAGATGCTCAATCAAGGCCATGAGAAACCATATGCCAGTGCTCAAGTTGTCTGGGTGTTTCCCAGCATCGTTGTTGCCACTGTCCGAAAGGCTTCAGGATTCCCTGTGGCATCAAATGACATGACATGCACATGGCCACATGCACATCAAGCACAACTGCAACCCTCAGGGCCTTTCGAAAAGGAGAGCTTAGTGTCTAGCTGCCTAGTGGGTGAGGGAGTCTCTCCCCTGCAGATTGGCAAGCTCCTGTTAGAACAAAAACAGACACCTACAAAGACTTAAGACCAGGACCATCAATGCCATGCTAACTCTTGCAACTGCCTGGAGAGAGGGGTTGCCCCCCCCCTATTTACGAGGAAAGGAACCAAGAAGAAGTCAAGACAGGTTACCCCGCCTGAAGCAAAAGCCCGAGAACAGCCGAAACCGACCCCAAGAGAACCTTCTGAAGACAACGGAACCTGAACTCCGAAGGCTAGGGTGGGGGGGGTGCACACCCCAGCTAGGCTAGTCTGCTGACTCAGTTGTGGTCCCGATGTGCTCAGTCGACAAAGCGCTTCTTTTGGCTCCCCTCAGGCGTCGATGTACAAGGGGACCTTCCCCTTCAATCTTGTAGATGAGCGTGTAGTCGGCGTCTTCTGTGTGATTCCACCGTCACGGTCTCATCACTGCTGTTGTCCGCCGGCAAAGTAGGCGGAAGCGTTCCCACTGCACAGAGGGGTGGAGCCCCTTGGTCGTCTGAAGCGGCTGCACCAGCCCCCGCGTTTGTCTCCAAGCTGTCGCTGAGGACGATTGGCTCTCCCCATAGTCCTGTTGTCCACTGGAGCAAAAGGGAGTGCACCTCCTGCAATGAAGTCGCGACCTCTTGTTCTGTAAACGGCATCACTGCTTCCAACAATTGTTGAGCTCTGAGAACATTGTAGGGGGCAGCCCCCGGTTCCACGTTGTGACGGTCTCGTTGAGGTACTGCAGGATCATGTTGAAGAGGGCCAGGTGCGCGTTCGGGTACTCTGCGAGGGCCTTGTTCATATCTCGGCTTGCAGTCGCTGCTGGAGGGCTGCTCGACTCGACGTTTCTTTGGAGAGGGGCTCCCCTCTGTTCCAGCTTCTTGAAATTGGCCCTGGATCCACTCCAGAAGCTGGTCCATGTAGCGGCTGCAGCGTCGCGTGGCTTCCCAGGCTGTTCGCAGGGATTCGTCCAGGTTTGCCACGCCTCCTTCTTCGTTGGCAAGGAACGAGAAGTCCACTCCGTCAAGCGCGTTTTGCGAGGCAGCCGTGCCGGGAAGCGCTCCCGGTGCATTTGGATTCCGAGCCCAGCTTTTGAAGATGGCTCGACCGTCTTTGAGCAGAGCTTCTGTTCTCCGGAGTTCTTTAAGAAGGTGTCGTCGTGGTAGGTCGCGTTGGTTCTGTACCAGGCTTTCCAGAGCTGCCTCCGCCTCCACGAAAGCATTGGTGATGCAGAAGACCATAGCCGTGGGCCCGGGGGATCCGATACCATAGGGGCTGTCCCCCTGTTCGCTATGTTGTATTTGGCGGTCATTTGTACTCTGTAGCTTGGAGAGGTAATAGCAGGAATGGTACGCCAGGTGCGTAAGGTACTCATTCGGCAGGCTAAAGGTCTGTTGGAGCATCTCGTGCAGGATTTTCTGGAGGACTCGAAGCAAACCACTGACTGTAAACTCGCCCTCAAAGTTGGCAGCAACTGAGTACCATGCTGTGTCCGAGTCCGGTTGTGGAGGTTGCTCGGTTGACGGTTGTGGTGGTTGAGGTGGATAGCCTGGTGGTTGTTGTGGGTTGTTGCTTGTTGATTGCTGGTGTGTCGAGCCAGGGGGGCTGTGGTTCACTTCTTTTGGCTGTCGCTGCATGAGGGAAAAGACATCTCCCTGACTAGTTTCCTGCAGCTTCATCTTATGGCTTTGGTCGTACCTTGGCTGTATGAGGGCAGTATCATCCCCCTCCAGCGGTGCCGGGTCTTCGCTTGGCCAACTGGTTTCTGTCTCGGAGCCGGAGGATGCTGGTGGTGGTGGTGGAGGTTTTGCCTTTGCTTTGCCGGCTGCTTGGGGTTGGGTGCCCCGATTGCTCTGCTGTTGTTGCGCCATGGGGGAAGAGGCTCCTCTGCTTGCTGCCTCTTCACTTGGAGGTGGTTGTTGTTGAGGTTGGTGTGGTGGTGGTTGTTGGGTCTGCTTTTGCGTGTTCTGGGTCGAGCCAGACGATGCTGCGGCAGGGTCAACTTCGGGTTCGGGGTTGATGAGCCTTCTCCTCAACGGCCGAGTGTCGACAAAGCGCTGAGGATCAAACCCCTGGTAGTTTGGTCTGGGCTTGGACAGTGTAGGATCTCGTCGTTGCGGAGGCGTAGGTGGACGCGGGGCCACGTCCTCGGGGATGGTGGCCATTCCCCCAAGGGCTTGGATGTCATTGTCGAATCGGGGTCTTCTCTGCCAGACTCTTTCTTGTCCACGCCATTCAAGCCAGAAACTATCCCCAGGTTTCAGCGGCAACCTTCCCGTCGCCGGTGGTGGTGCTTGGTGGATGAAGACCAGCCAGAACCTTGGGGTTCGAGCGAAGCCCAATTCAAAGCGCGTCGTGGCGATCCATTCCCCTGCTGGGTGTATCGTCATCTGGAGTCCATCGGGAAGAACTCCCCGATCTGCTTGCCCTGCCAGCGTCTTGTAAATGACTATCGTGGGCTCCACTTGTTGACATGGGGGATGGAGCACGATGGAGTGGCTTGGGGGAGACCAGGTCGTGCCACGCCAGGATCCTGTAGCGCTTCCCCTCATGCTGAGCACCGTTCGAGGATGCAAGGGCATTGGTGGTGGTAGCGTACGAGGGGTGACCCCCTGGACCCAGGAGAGGTCGTGGCTGTTGTCATCGACGCGGACGCTGCTGCGCATGCTGGGGCCAGACCCCTCCAGGCGCCAGGCAGGAATTCGACCTACCTGAATGGCTTCGGCAGCTTGCTGGTCCAGATCATCCATACGGGGTAGCGGGGGACCCCCGGTGCGCGTCGTTGCTGTAGGGTCCCTCGGTAGTGTAGGGTGACTGGCTGAAGATGACGAGGAACTTGATTCGGCCAATTCCGTGAGGTGCAAAGGTTGTACTACCAGGACATCACCCTCAAAGTTGTGCAGGTAGTTGTCGTGGTTGTGGTTGTCGGCTCCAGAGGGTGGTACATTCGTACCTGCTTGGTCCTGTGTATGCGCCGGTCTGTTGTCGACGATCTGGACTGGGTAGTTGTAGACTCCATCGCCCTTCAACTGCACGGTGGTGCTGTCTGTAAGCTTGCGCCAAGTGTGCTGGCGGCGCACGGGTTTGGGAGGTTCTTCTCGGTGTCCTTCAGGTAGGTCAAACTGAACTTCACGACGGGGGCGTCCCCGAGGGCCTGGTTCCATTGGTTGTTGTGGTGTATGTGGCGGGCCTCGTTGTTGTAGCCGATCTGGTTGTACTGAGCTATATCCTTGTTCACCCGTTGTCTTCCTGGCGGTAGAGGAGGAGGATGCCGTGGGTGTTGTTTGCGACTGTGTTCTCGGGACCGCTGGGTGCAGGTATGGGTTCTCCGCTCGTCTTTGTGCATGGTCCACTCGAGCTTGGTTGGTAGCCTTTTCGCTTCGTTCCACACGAGCAGCTGCAGCAGGTAGTTGTGGGTGGTGAGGAATAATGTTCCCCTGTGCGTCGTAGCTGTAGCGGTGGGCTGAAAGCAACGAAAGGAGATGTTCTCTTTGCGGCGACGGTGTCGGCGGCAGCGGTTGTTTGGCCGGGGGCTTTTCGCCCCGCATGATGTATGGCACTGCACCTCGCCAGCTCAACCACGTTGGTTTTTTGCCCCACTCCAGTTCGCGCCATCTTTTCTTGACATCGGACTTTTTTGCCTTATTAGCCACTCTCTGCGACCCATGACCGGCGGCTCGTTTGGGGGCTTTCCTCCCCGATTGTGGGGTGGTCTGCTCGGGCTCCTCGTCTTCCTCGTCATCGTCGGTGTCGCTCTCCCAGTCGAGGTCACCCTGGGTCGGCAGCTCGCCATCATCTTCTTGAAGTTGCCCTTCTGGTAGTTGTTCGTCTTGAAACTGGTTGGCAGGGTCATGTTCTTCGGGGGTGCAATCTGCTGGAGCTTCATCCCCGGCGCAGGTAGTAGCCTCGCTCGGGGTAGGCGACGTGGGTTGAGCAGGAAGTCGCCCTCCTGAGAGACCCAAGGCATTAGGGCCCCATTGCTCTGGCGGGAGGAGCGGACCCGATGAAGCGTAGCGCCTCGCCAGGACTCCCCACGGATCCATGGTGGGAGGGTTGAAGTGCCCTGCTCCCGGCATGGCCGAGCCGGTATTCCCCATTGCGTTGGGTTCTGCATGTGGTAATCGTCCGTCTGGTCCTGGTTGTAGTTGTTGAGAATATCCCGGCACAGCGCTATGTGGGGTATGCATGGCTTGCGGAGGTTGGTCCAGCTCGTCCTCCCAAGGGTCATACGGGTGGGCATAGGCGGGCTGTTGTTGTACAGATTGTTGTGCAGGATGTGCACCTTGCTGCATTGAGTCGTGAGGGTTCTGTCCTCGCATGAATGCGCCCATCGCGGCTGAAACTCCATGGAACATACCATCTTCATGCCATGGATCTGCAGCAGGGTCATACGTGGGGGCATAGCCAATTCTGTATGCGGCGATGCCCTGCGTCTCCGGTTGGGAGGCTGGGGACCCTTGGTACAGAACCGGTCCTTGGTAGCTATTTGTCTGCGGATGTCCCGCCTGTTGCATTGCCTGGGGGGCTTGCTGGCCCTGATATTGCACTGGTACTTGGCCTTGTTGTCGAGGAGGTCGGTCACGTAGTCCAGGAAAGGTTGCCGAAGAAGTAGAGGGGGAGCTCATTCCAGGGCCTCCTTCGCGTTGGGCTCTGTGAGGTCTGTCCCGGGGGTGCAGCGGTTCCGGCATGGTAGGGGGAATCCCCTGCGGTTGCACTGGCATGTCCATGACCTCATCAGCTTCAATCACCCGAGGCTGGGCTAAGGGTTCTGGTTCCAGTGGAGCCCAAGGCATTTCGGATGAGTCGCTTGCACCACTGGAGTCCACGTAGATCACCTGGGGACTCGGGCTAGGGCCTGCACCGCTCTGGGAAAGCCAGAGGCATCCCAGCAAGAGGCCAAAAAGGCCGCAGGGTCCACGGCGCTGGTTGGTTGCAGCAGGCACGCGCGGGCGGTACATGTCGCACCGGCGGTCCTGAGGCATTCGGAAGGTTCGAGCTTGAGAGGCAATGCACGCTGCGTAGTGATGCATGACTGCTTCAAGTCGGATCACCTGCTCCTCCAAGGCTGAACTGCAGTGCAGAGGCGCAACTCTGATGCAAGATTACTGGCATGAGATAGGTTTACAACAACTGCATGACAGAACTTGCAAACATGTGCACTGGCGGGCAAAGGTGGGGGGTGTCTAAACCAAAAAGACTTCGCGGAGAAAATATGCAGATCGCGTGGCATGGGCTCGGTTCAAGGGACTCTCTGGAGGGCAGCTAAACCCTAAACAGACAATTTAAGGCGGGGAGGGAAGACAATTGCGGCACAACCGTCCTGTGGGCGCAGTCATTCGTTATGCGGCAAGGGCGAGAGACACACCGTCACAAATTCGCGCAGTGGCGCGTGCTCGCGCTGGCGCCCGCGGCTGGCGTCTGTTTGGGGCAAGGTTGGGCGCCCCTGGCAACGAGAGTTGGTTACCACTAGCCCACGGGGGGTCGTATGCGGAAACAAAAGGCTTGCATAGGTTTTGCCAACCTGATCGGTCACTGGCTGCTACCCACCACTGGCGGCCTGCTATTGCGGAGATCTGTCTCTCCGGGTCAGTGTGGGGATTATGATGCGCGATGTGCCTGACACCTTTAGGGAAGGGACCTGGGGGAAGTGCCTGCTGGTCACGCCACCACGTGAGATCGCGCCATCGAAGGATATGGAATGTGGGCTGGAAGACTGCTCGGCCTATGTGCCCCCATAACTGCCAGATCATCTGGAGCGCATGGGTCGACCACCTTTGGATTTTGTGCTTATGTAGGAGTGCGCGGGTCCTCCGCATTGTGCGTATGTGCCATTCCTGCCATTCTTCAGTGGGGGTACGCCCCCCGCAAAGCATGGTTCGAGCTTGCAACAATTGGGTGGAGTTTGCTGCTTGCAGCAAAGCTGTTTGGGGGGGCCAGGCGGGGCATCCCCAGAGGGCGGCACTACGAACCAATGATTGCTGCATCTTCAGTCTTTCAGCGACTGGAGCACGAGAGCAAAGCAACTTGCGATTGGCATGAAAGGCTGCGTGGGCTCGACTTTGCATTTCTGCCATGAGCGGGGCGCTAGCCCCGGCAAGCGTGACCGGGGCTCCTAGGATGGTCATGACCGTGTCCGGTCCTCCGGGTGCCACCTCAACACCTCCTATGACAAAGCGAAATGTATCGTCGGGGATGTTGGAGATGACTTGGGTCTTCTTAGCATTGATTCGCAATCCGAGCTCCAAGAACCTTTTCTCCAGTTCTTTGAGAACCTCTTGAACGTACTCGGGGGATTCGCCCCAGACGTATGTGTCATCCATGTAAGCTGCTCCTGAATGCGGCGGGGGTTCCAGGGCTTGGTGACGGCCTACTTGCGGGGGCTTGCCACCCCGGACACTGTGCAAGACGGCATCAAGGGTCTCCCCTATGGCCGCCGCGAAGAGCACCGGGCTATCGGGGCTGCCTTGGCGCACGGTGCCTGGCTTCGAGCAAGCTGAGCCATAAGCGTGCCTCCCAGGGCATTTCGCCCCGGTGTGCTATCTTTCTCATGACCAAGTCACCTAGTTTTTCTTGCGCGATAGAGTCGAAAGCCTTAGCAATGTCGATTTTAACTACATAGAATGGAGAACGCCATTCATGCGCGACTCGCGCCAGTTTGCGCATGGCTAAGATAAGCTCGACACCTTGCTTGCCTTGACTCGCCCATTGGTGATGACAACAGTCCATGAGGGCGGGTGTTCCCCGCAGACGGAGAAGTTGCGCGGTCCACTTTAGGATGGCGCTGGAGAGGGTGATTGGCCTAGTGTCGGACCATCCTTTAGGGACGGCGGTCTTCGGGAGGAGGACCGATGCGCCTTCGGCGACCCAGGGGGGCAGCTCCCCTTTGTAGAGGCTATCGTTGATCAGTTCTGCAATTCGCGGCCTCCAGCGTGCGTCTTCGAAAAGGAGTTGCAGTGCCTCTAAAGCGATCCCGTCGGTACCTGTTGCCTTATGCCTCTTCCATTTTGCCATGGTGATCCGCATTTCGGCCTCACTGAAGGGGCGCCAGGGGCGCTCCTTGCACATATGGCTGCAGGTGTCACGCATCTCATGCATGGCCGTGCGCGTGGCTGTTGCTGGTCGTTGGGCGAAAATCGAGGACATATGGCTGTGGAGGTCATCCTCCCAGGTCTCTTTATCCAGCAACTGCTCAGCCCAGTTGGATCTGGAGGATTTTTGCTTGATGGCCCGGTATGCGCCCCATTCCATGTTTCCCGCTCGTTCAGAAAGTACACGCTGCCATTCGCGCCTTTCCTTTTGTAGGGCTTTGGTCACTTGTTTCCATGCTGTTCGAGCACCTTGGCCAGGGGTAGCCCCCTTTGCAGCTTTGCGAAGTGCTTTGAGGTCTGGGGATTCACGGAACTTGAGCGAGCGGTGCACCGGCTCTGTGATGAGTTTTGCAACACTTGCGATGGCATGATGGTGATCGGCGTGCATGGAGACAGCTGAGGCCAGGGCTGCGTGGCAGTCTGCCTTGAGCTGTCTGGCGCACCACAAGACCTTGCCTTTGGGGCCTGGAGGGGTGGGCAGGGTTGCCGCTGCGAGAATGGGTTCATGGTTTGACCTGGCTCTGTCGCGGTAGGCGCCTACGGAACCTGAAGGCACTGCTAGGTTACGAGCAGCAACATAATCGATTCGGCGCGGTGACATCTCGGAATTATAGGGGAAGTGACTGGGGCGCTCACAGGCTTGGGGGGGAAAAATTAGGCCAACTTCCGAGCACCATGTGAGAATTTGCTCCCCTCGACCAGTGCACGACAAAGTGTCCGGGTGGGGCAATTCTCCCGGCTGAAGGAAGGTTTCATTCGCATCGAAACCCAGCAGGAGTTTGGGAAGGCGGCACGCTGGGGATTCCCCCCACTGTTGTAGTGCAGAAGCTGTCTCGGCAATGGTGAACTTATGGGAGATGTGGCCTGAAATTAGGCCCACCTGTTTAGAATTATGCAGTTTTAGGCAGCTGGTACAGGCAGCAAGCTTGAGGTGGGAATTGGAATGCACTCCCAAGACTTTACGGAAAGCGATCCCGCACCCTCTCCATTCATGCTGTAGTTTCCCGTGGATCAGCATCCACGTGTCGCTGTCAAGGAAGTTCGGCCCCCCTTGCGTTGTTATCTCTTGGAGAAAAACAAGGCTCAGGCGGGCTAGGGGTCTGTCCCCTCGGAAACTAGAGAGAAAGTCCAGCACGTTCTCCGGGCTCATCCCTCCCAGGTTCCAAGTGGCAAAGTGTAAAGCATCACGCTGGGCCTCCGGCGGGCTCTCATATTGAAAGGGCTGAGGCTGCACTGGTACTCGGTGAGACTCGTTGGGGATTTCCCCCATGGCAAATTCTGTGTCGATTCAACGCAAAGCCGCCAAAAGCGGTTCCCACACCTTAGTCAGCTGTTGCAAGTCAACATTGAGAAGCTCAGCGATCTTTGGGAGGTCAATCCACCCGCATCCGGCGTTGCTGGACCCCGTAGGCCCGGACGATGTGCCTGATGAAATTTTGCAATCTTTGAACCACACTGTTCCTGTGGCCCACTCTGGCTCGATGCGCGCGATTAGGGATGAACCCCCTGCTTCAATGATGAGTCGTTTGACTTTCCCTGCGAGTGCTGCCCTTCGACGCCTCTCTGGTGGCTGGCTCAATGTAAGCCACAGCCTCGCTGGGTTTCCGTCTGGCTTCCATCCCAGCGAAACATTGGAGGCATTCACACGCCTGATGCATGATTGGACCCTCTGTCGCATAGCTTCTTCTGACTCTCCGTCGAGGGGTGCAATCGGAATCAACACAAACCCTCGCCTGACACCTGGCACAAAAGCGTCTGCCATGTTGATCTGCAGCTGCAAGTCACGCGCCATTTCGTTTGCTTTGGCAAGGACATCGGCTGCCAGAGTGTCAGGTGGCCACCCACCCATAACCAGAGCCGGGACTCTCCCCGAATCCATGGTGGACGGGGTGCTCCCCGCGGATTGTAACGACTTTATGTTCCCCTCGAGGGTGTTGAGGCGGGTCGCCATGGCTTTGGAGTCGGTGACGAGTTGTTGGATTCTCAGGCCTTGCTCTGCTTGGCCTGTGGAGAGAGTCTCCACGGCCTGAAACGTCCTCTCATTGTGATTCTGGAGACTTCTCTCCAATGCTGCAACACGATCAGTGACTCCTCCGACTGCTCCTTGGATTTCCGTGCGGAGCACCTCACGGATGGACTCCAAGCTGAGCCCTTCGTCTGGGACCCCCCGTTTGCGGGCCGGAGAATCTGTCTCCATGGCTTGCTTCGTCGTGGAGAGGGCCATCTCGGAGTGATGTAGGGCAAAGAGCACCAGGTTCGACTGCTTGCCAATATCACGATCTTTACCTTGAGGTAGCCAACGTTCGAGGATGCGGTAGTCCCCGGTCGTCAGGGGGAACTCGGCCGTGCGTAGGCTCGCCGATCACGTGGTTGGCGTGGCAGGCAAACTTCCTAAGGTCCCGGCCGGCTGCGGTCACCCTCGGGGAACGTTGCACAACGATCTCGCCTGAAGGAGCGATGGGCTCGGTCTGCGCGAGAACCCCCTGCTTGATGTTCAGCAATCACAGCGGAAGAGAAAGAGAGCAAAGGCTTATTGACGGGGCGGCCCCCGGGTTGAGAGAGAGTGACCTCAAGGGTGGAGAGAGGCAAGAGAGAAAGTGGCTGTGAGGTCACCCTCCCTTGAACCACTCGCGGCTTGAGCCAAAACCCTACTCTGTCTCTTTCTGTCTCTGTCTGTCTTTGCCTCAACACTGACCACCACCCACGTTGCTAGACATCACTGCGCTGTCGTCCCATTGCCATGCCTCCTGCTCATCTTGACAAATTTTGATCTCGAACTGCGAAGCCTCGCATGACACTGACAGCAAATAATTGCATCGGTTCCAACACAACAGCTGGTCAGCTTCCCACCTGGCCGTAGCAACCTGCATGGACAAAACACGGTCTAGACCATCATCGAAGCCCATGCAATACTTGCTCGTGAAAACAGCACGCGCAGCAGCCGGTCAATCAATCCTCGCCCTTTCCAAAGCCAAGTCTCTGAAAACTAAAATGAAGTTGCGGCTTGTTTGGGATCCCGATCACTACGTGTGCAACTCTTCTGCTGCAGAGGCTCACTTGTTGCGAGAAACGGTTTTGTCTTTATTTCTGGCTCTGATACGCTTTCGGTGAGTATGCGACAGCGTCAGACAGTTCTCTGATGGCTCTCATGCTGGTTCTTTGACGTAGCTGTACCCCTGACGAATGGAAGCAAAGACATCAGCCCTCGCATGCTTCATTTTCTTTCATGTAAACAGCATCTCGCCTGGAAGGAGCAGCGCGATGAAAAGAAAAACAGCCTGCACCCTTTGCTCCATGTGGGCGCTCGCTGGTTGAGCCATCAGATGCGTGACATCTCTGAGAAATCCTCTGCTGCACTGAGGTGCCTTGACACGTGCCGATTCCTTCTCAAAGCTTGAACAACGTGATTTGACTGTATTGAGCTCTATTTTCGACGCCGAAACAGGCCGCATGTGGGTTTGACCTGGAACAACGCGACTAGCAAAGAGTTGGTGAAACTATCACTCAAACACACAAACATTCGCGAACACAAACACAAACACACACACACACATACTCCAAAGAGATGTCAAGTGATGAGGGCCGGAAGCCACCTTGGGTGTCTTCCGAGTCTTGAGCATCGCGGCAAAGCGACAGAAGGTAGAAGACAGGATACGTGTTCTTCGCATACATGCAGAAGCTGCTCTGCCGCTTATGCCAGGATCTCGTTGACGTCACGTTGAAATCCCTTCACATGCTGGCGCAAGCGCTCGTTCTCCTGGCATAAGTTTGACGAACATCGAAATCAGAAGTCACGAGGGAACCGGCCCCACGCCCATGCAACTATAACTCTTGTTATTTATCCGCTACCCTTGGCCAAGCATCATATT
The DNA here is from genome assembly GCA_905231915.1 of Symbiodinium necroappetens. Classification (NCBI taxonomy): domain Eukaryota; class Dinophyceae; order Suessiales; family Symbiodiniaceae; genus Symbiodinium; species Symbiodinium necroappetens. The sequence goes on along the minus strand of CAJNJA010044031.1, from coordinate 3,605 downwards.
TGTCCCAACAAACCTGGAACATAACGTCTACCGTCAATCAGACTCTGGTAGTTTCGAAGTCAAACCTTTCACAAAGGTGGCACTAACAGTTTCCATCACGCACGGAAGATAATGACGACCCGCCCTCTGTCCCTGTAAGGTTCCGAGGTGTGAAAGAGTCCAGACCCACCATCGTCGGTCGGTTCGTGTGAGCACACTCTCCTACCGCATCCCGCTTGCCAAAGTTACGGCATGCGTGTGAAATTGACTTTGGGGTACAATAGTACAAGAAGTAGAAAGGTCATTTTTTGGGCCCATTAGCGGCCCATCGCTTGTTCGCGGTGGTGGCCTTCCGGAGCCTTTTGGGAGTGCAGCCGATTGCACTTGGCCTACATGCGGCACCAGAAAGTGTTGCAGCAAGCAACGCCAGCAGTGGTGCATGATGCGGAAAAGCTCTGCAAAATGGGCTAGATACTCAGCGGCTTTTGTGCACCCTAAACACAAAGCCGTCTTTCAGCTGGCATCCCTAAAACACCTACTATGAACGAGAGCAGAACCTGAAACACGTATAAGATTTTGGACTTCCAGCCACCAAAAACAAATGATAGATGGCAAAGCTTTAAGCTTTACTTAGAAGGACATTGACATGATGAGTGGCACACTCGAGCCAAAACCAGAATCCCAAAAGGAAGCGGATTGCCAGCCCGACAACCTCCAAAACAACTCACAAATGCAGCCTTAAGCACCAAACAACATGAAGCGTAGCATATCCTGAACTTTACAAACAAGAACGGATGGCAACCCCTAAAACCCTTAAAACATGACGGATGGGAAAACATCCCAGATCTAAAAAATTTTTGGCACAAATCCTAAGCTGCAAACAAAATGAAACATTGCAATCCTTGGCCTCTTGAAGAAACAACGCATGGCCAAGCCTAAAAGCGTAAACCTTACAAGCTATACTGGAGGGCAAACCCTAATCTGTAAAATGAAACACGATGGATGCCAAGCTGAAGGCATGACATAAGATTGATGGGACACCAGAAACCGCCAAAACAAATCATCAAACCTTGAAACACGACGGCTGGCAAACCCTACCCCTTAAACATAAACTAAACCTTAAAAAAACTGATGCCTTGCACGCTTTGCGCCTAAACACACAGAATGGATTGCAATTACGGGCACAGTGTGAATCTCCTTTTTTAGATTGAGGAGAAAAGGCTCCCTGCTGCCATTTTAGCGCATGCGCTGCCTCGCGTGACCAGCAGTCGCACAATTACAACAAGCCAGATCCCCATCAGCTTTTCACATTTGCTGAAGAAGAGACCGCCAGGAGCAGCATAGCCAGGTATAAGGCTGCAGTATATAGCCAAGCAGTGATGCTTCATAGACTGTATCTTCCAGGTGCCTGTCGGTTTCATGTATCACCTGCATGTATCCATGCCTGTTGCTCAAGGTTCTAGCAGAGCACGACCTACAGCTGTGTGCCTGTTGTAGTAGAAAGAAACTCCTGCGTTGCCTGTGTTCCTGTACGCTTTGCGAGGGGATACACGCCCAGGTTACATCTCAACATGGAACTCCCGGGAAAACGGGAAGCTTCACACTTGTGGAGGCAGGCAACCAGATCCCCGGTGTGCTTCACCCAGGTGAAGGTGACCGGATTTTCTCCGGCACACTTCACTCAAGTGAAGATATCCGGAAAAGAAATCTCCCGGGGCTCGATCCGTGGACAGCGCAACGGCTAGCCACTCTGCTGTGCCTTATGAGCATGGCGAAGGAGACGATGACTACCTCTTTCAAAGTGATGAATCTTTTGCGACAAATCACCGCCATCTTCCAGAATTACACCGACTTTCAGCTTTTCAACAGGTGACCACCAAAGTATTGCCGGCTTATGACGGGCGAAGCAGTTGGTTCGTCAGTGAAGATGCGATCGATGATTGGTCCTCCAAGTGTAGGAAGCGGTTGGCGGTTCACCCCGTAATTGACCCAACTGGGTAGAAAGCAATTCGGCAAGTTCATGATCACGGGCGTGTCGACTCTGGCTCACCTCTTCCATCTTCATCATCGCGACTTCGTACTCCATTCTTGATCCTCAGTGCACTTGATTCATTTGCGCCATGCATGCTTGCATCATGTTGCGTTGACGTTCCAATTCCTCAGCTCTCTCATGGTTGAACCTTGCTCTTCCTGGGTCATTCGGCAATCTTCTGCGTCAGTACTTGAACAACTGCTTCATGACGTTGAAGTTCCGCTTCATGAAACCTTTGCATTTCGGACTGTGCGATGGCCATTTGCTGCACGAGGGACTCGTGCACGGGTCGCCCATTCCTGGAGATGTCCTCGAAAGGGAGGCCCGAAGGTAAGTCGTCGAGCTGGAGCATTCGGCTCATAGAAGGGTTCCGCACACCCGCGTCAAGCGTTGAGTGCGACCTCGCCAAAGGCGACGGTGAGCATCCTCCTCTGCCCTTAGCAGTTCCAGATTGTATGGACCTTCTCGAAGAACTCCTTGACGATCTAGTCTTCCTTTGCTCTGGGCTCTTTGGTTCTCGGTCTCTCACTTTCAATGTTGACTGCAAACATTGCATCACCGTTTTGGACGGTCGTCTGTCGGTAGTTCTTGTTCCTGGGTTTGCCGAAGATGGACGAGACGTTGTCGTCGTCCTTGGCGAAGACTTTGCTTTCCTCGTGGGTTTAGTCTGCGTAGCGGATGAGGGTTTTGCCTTGTCGTCTTCAGTGGTGGTACTGTCAACGGACACCGCCACTAGGTCATCGGCTGTGGATTCTCCGACGGTCATAGTCGCATCTGCACTTGACCCAGAAGTCATTCTGAGTGCTGATCAACGACCAATCTTTTGTAGGCGAAGCCTACGGCTGATAACCTGCGTGAGGGCTGTTGTTGATGTTCCCTTAGTCGCTCACCTCACAGAGCTGGTTGATGTAGTATGTGGCTGCAAATAGTTGATGTAATAGTTGACGACTCCACTGTCAGCTTATCCCTTCAGGCACTCGGACAGAAGCTTCCTATTCACAGGCGATGTTCAACCGGAGGTTTGTGCAGCGGGAATGACTCGAACACTTGGATCAGACGCCTACAACTGAGTCGTAAGCTTTTGGCTTGTGGCAGTTTCTTTAGCCACAAAGTTGTGTTTGAGGCGGAGCACTTCGAAGGTATATACGTTCTGCAAGCAGGAATGTCAAAGGATTGATGGTGGCACAGTCTGCTATGCAGGCCTGTGGTACCTTTGCTCATAGTGTCATAGCTCACTCTCATGGCTCTTATCGTGAGACCAACGAATTGAACGAGGCATCGAAGTCCAATCGCATTTTGGATCTCACTCAGGCCTACTATGCGTCAGTTGGGCCAAACTCTGTGACAGTGACAGAAGACGTGACCTTGCACATGTTTGAGAGCAACGTCCTCGTCACTCGGATGTGCCACATGTTTGAGTTTTTGCCAAAAAATGCCAACTTCCTTCCGGCTTCTAGTTGCTCTTCTTGCTTCCTTGCTTCCTTCCCTCCTTCCTTACTTACTTCCTTTGTTCTTGGGTTGCTTGCTTGCTTCTTTCCCTCCCTGGTTCCCTGGGTGAGGGGCGAAACGGAAAACGTCGAGGCTGTAACGGGGA
>CAJNJA010044030.1:0-57093 GCA_905231915.1 Symbiodinium necroappetens | reverse complement strand
GTAGGAGTAGGAGCAGGAGCAGCAGCCCGGCAGCAGGAGGGCTATGTAGGCGTAAGGTATAAACGGCTAAGGGATACATATCCCTGTTGGGTGCAGAGGGGTTGAGATTTTGACAAAGGAGGTAGGGTGCTGCATGGTTTGCAAGCACGCCAAGGTTGCATGGAGCGGTCTAGAGCACTAAATATTACAAATGACCACCCCCACAACACGACGGCTCCCTCCATTTGAACTATCCGTCGCTGACGGGTACAAAGAATAGTTTGTCGAATGTGCTGGAGCAGCATTTTCCCGGCGGCATTGTCAATTTCCGTGGTATTTGTCACATGGCTTCGATTGTCGACTTTCCACCGTGCTGATACTCTGACTACGGCACTATTCCTCTCATCTTGCTTCGGGGGTCTTGCCGCACGGCTATGACACTGAGTTACTACGGCGCTATTTTCGTACTGCTTATAGCTTATAAGCACAGAGGGCCTTTTTGTATCGTGCCCGTTTCACATCATGCTCATTTGCATTTCGCGGGTGGGAAATTCAGCTTGCCACCGTGGCACAGTTCTGCTGAAGTTGTTTGCAAAGGTGGCTGCAAACAGTAAGCTTCTCGGATCTCGAACTCAAGACTGTCGTGGTGCATGACTTACGTATCATGAAACCGATGTGCAAAGCATGCAGACAACATTGCACCATAGGGGAACGTCAGATGAGTAACCACTTGAAAGTTGTGCGTCGTAATTTCATGTCTATGATAAAGCTGTGCCAGTATCGGTCAATATCTCAAGCATTTCGATGATGTGTTGCTTGTTTGTTTTGAACTGACAGATGGGCTTAAGCGGCTTAGCGGTGGTCAGAAGAGGTTGCTACTATCGCATTGTAGAAGTTGCTGGACCTCTTAGTTAATGTTGGATGAGTTGCGTTCGGCACCACGCTCTGCTTTTGTGCATGTCTCTGCACTGCAGCTCCACCACTAATTACGAGTAAATATGTGGTTGCGATCAGATGCGAACAAGATGACGGCAGCAGGGCAGTCATTTTGCTGTCTTCACGAATGCGTTGTTAAAGGTGGTTCGGCGTCAATTATGCTGGTTTTTGGTTCGATGGCCGTCAGTGTCTAAACTTTCCCTGCTCTCCGAGCCCTGCTGCAAGTCAATCCTCTCGAAGGTGCTATGGAGCCGGCATATACGGTTGACAGAACATGTATATATGTTTCTATCTAGTACAGGTATGCAGTTTTGAGGCTATGTCCCTATGAAGGTCCTAGCGCAATATTCCGACATATTGCTTCAACGGCTTCCAAGACACTTCTTGAACAAAACCGTAATGGCAAAATCTTAGTGTCGTCAACAAGTGTTTGGCACGGTTTGGTCATGCTAGGCATTGTGATCACACAACTGTAGCAAGACTTCGTAAGCGCATGCCAACGACATCATGCCGATACCATGATAGCAAGATCTTGGATGGCGGCGCTATCCGGTGAGATGGGTCACACTATGTACGGAAAGTATCCTGTAGAAGCAGAAGCACACCAAAACCACAAGACTATCAGTTCTTTGTATCTCATTCAAACAAATGTACATGACAGAGATTGGCGACAGCAGCCACGATGTGTGCAGTAATGATGACGAACAACCCAGCTGAGTTCATACGAAGCCAGGTGGCTACCACGCCTTCTGCCTGCAGTACAGCTATGTGCGCATACTTCGGGTGTTTGTATTGCTGTGTAGATAGATATTATATATATACAAAGGTTCATATATACATATATATATTTATATGTATGTATATATACACCATACATACATACATACATACATACATACATAGAGACATATATACCTATATACCTATATACCTATATATACATATACACAAAGTCTATACATGTGTATATATATATATGTATAAATGCGTATGTGTACATACATATCGTCATATGAATCTATGCATGTACATACATGCATGCACGTACCTGAACAAAACAAGATACATGTACCTCTACATGCGCCGGGATGCCCGAACACACACACACACACATATATATATATAAAGACGTATGGGTATACATGCATAAACATGCCTATGTTGCTGTATACTATTGTTCGGATGCCTCCAAGGCCCTCTGACCTCACTTACAACAAGCAGCGGAAACATCTTAATCTGAGTACAGTATACCCCAGTATATAGTAAACGTGGTGAGTGTTTATTTCTTCAATTTGTGCCATGGTCTGCTATACAGCTGTGTACACACTTGGGGCACCAGCACTGCCACAATCTTGCCTGGATGTCCCGACCTACTCCGATTTTTACTCTGCGTGATCCGACCAGGAAGTATAGAAACTTTCTGTGTTCCCAACTTTGCGTTGGCAGGCCCTACTCACCCCGGAGGTCCAGCTCCCGTGCTGCCTTCAAATGCAGCTTGGCATTCGCTCGAAAGGCAATGTTCGCTGAACTTTCCAACGGCCTATGCTGCTGGATGTCATCACTTATCAGTGGGGTCGCTTGTTGTGATATTGCATATTGCAGTGATGTCCACAATGCCATCGCCTCACAAGAAGCGGATGAGACCTTGCCCTAAGTAAGCGCTTCTTCCTCCACCGAAAGCAAGCCTTGAGGATACAGCGAAACTCTGAATTGACTGGCCACTCGTCGCCTTTCTGCAACGTTACACCCTGCAGCAGACCAAGGCTCGTGCTCACAACGCAGCCTTCGGAGTCCGAACGATCGCTTCCCGGTTTCCTGACCGAAGGGTGCAGGAGCTTTCAAAATGCAGTTACTCTTGCGTTTCACATCATGGAACCCTGTATGCTTGTACTGTTTTGTGCTGCCTTGCTCGCAGGTGGTACACTCTTCTCGCACTGCTTTCCCAAAGTGGTTCCCGCAGTGGCTTGTCACTATTGCAGGGATCTGAATTTTTTGTTGAGTTGCGATTCTAGCTGTAGCACTTGCAGGTAGCTTTGATCAACATACCAACGATTCTCCCGTCTCCTTGTCGGGCAAATCAGCAACCACATGCGCACATTAGCGAACAGAAGAAGTATTTAGTTGAGCGGCTTAGCTCATCACCAAGGCAGTGAAGCTTGAACACTGGAGTAAAGGCACAATCACTTGCAAGCACATGTGCAGCGCTCCTCACTTTTCAAAACTTGAGACGATGGAGGTCACGACCAGTCTCATGCAATTCCAAAAGTGAGTAATGGCCCAGGCCAAAGGAGGTCCCACCCCAAAGAAGGCCAGGGCCGAGTCGAACATCCCCAACCCCCACATTTGCCAGTGCTGGGCGGGAATTGCGCAACGCTCACACAAGGAATTGCTATCAGGATGCACTCAACCCTAAACTACACTTACACGCCTTGCAGGAAGAGTCACATGCTTGCAGCACAACAACAAGCATGAACCTTTTTCTTCAGGCTTGAAAACGGGCTCGTCCTAGCTAGCTCGGAGGCAAAAAAAGGCTTGAACTAGTGCAAATACGGGCAAGAATAAGCTTCCCGTTTAGATGCACGCACGCGTGCACCTCGCGGAAAACCGTCTGCTGCTTGCTGCAACTGAGACTGTGACCACGACGACGGCTGGTGCATGGCTTTCCCCTGAACCTCATATTCCCATGTGACCCCATTGCGTGAACCGGTACTCTCGTTCTCCTGTTTGTGCATCAGCCCGCTTTCTCGTGCAGAAGTTGTGTTTTCTGACGATTGTAGTACAAGGTTTGGACATCCGGGTTCCTTGTAGCCTCTTCCCCATGAACCCACTCCATGCCAAGCTGTAGCAGCTATGCAGGTCAGTGGACTCAGACCAGACCCGACTTAAGCAAACGCACTACTGTTGACAAGCTCTTCTTGCAACCCCACACGGCTTGCAGGTGAAGCTTGTAGTCTTCGACTTTGATGAAACCCTCACGCTCATCACCTACATCATCGAGGCTCGCGTGGGATGCAATCCCGAACCTTCTCACTCAAGCCCTGGGCACATGATACAGCTAGTTCAAGCACGGAATGAGACAATGCCGGCCTCAACCCTGAATCATCTTGAAGCTGTTTCTTTCGATTCTTCGCCACTATATTTGAGGAGGGCGACACTCCGGAGATGCAGCCTCTTGGCTGCCCACGGTTTGAAAGAGTAGCCGTGAATCGTGAACGCCAGTCGGCCACACTGATCTGATGGCAGAGCCGCTCAATGGTACAGGATCTCGTGCTAATGAACTTGGCATTTCCCGAGGCGAGAGATCGTGAAGACGAACTTTCAGTCACCATGGGTGAAAGGGCTTCTCGTCCAGACACTGTCCTTTTCGCAGAGTGTACGCAACAGCAGCCGACAGCCTGCCAATGTTTGCTACCCAGCCCATTCATGCGCATCGCAATGTTGCACCTGCTTTCACACAGGGGATCCCCCAGATAGTAAGTTTAATTGAATTAAGCTGCATTAGAAGCAACCTTGGGATTTGTTTCCTCCTCGTTTGCCGGATGTGGCGACGAAGCAGCAGCAGGGGAGGAGTATTAGCAGCAGTGCTAGTCATGGTACTGGCACGGGTACAGGTACAGGTCGTTGTGCGGGAGCGTAGTAGTAGAAGTAGGAGTAGGAGTAGTAGTGGGAGTAGTAGTGGTAGTAGTAGTAGTAGCAGCAGCAGCAGTAGTAGCAGTAGTAGCAAGGAGTAGGAGCAGGAGTAGGACATGTAGGAGTAGGAGTAGTCGTCGTGGTGGTGGTAGCAGTAGCAGTAGTAGCAGCAGCAGCAGCAGTAGTAGTCGTAGTAGTAGTAGTAGTAGCAGTAGCAGCAGCAGTAGCAGTAGCAGACGTGGTGCTGGTGCTGGTGCTGGTGCTGCTGCTGCTGCTGCTGGTGGTGGTGGTGGTGGTAGCTTCGTACCTAGGAGTCACGGTAGTCGTCGTCGTCGTTGTAGTCGTAGTCGTCGTAGTCGTACTTGCAGTGGTCGTCATCGTAGTGGCAGTGGCCGTAAAGTAGTAGTTGTTGTTGTAGCAGTCGTCGTCGTTGCGGTGCTCGTGCAGCAGCACGAGTGGGGCCGGTCATCCGGCCACTCGTATTGCTCAACGCAACCATGACACATCGCGGTTTTCTTCCTCACCGCCGTCGCCTTTACCCCGATCAGCATCAACACTTGGATCATCGTCTTCCTCTCATCATGAGCATCACCATGGAATGTTCATGCAGCCAACGGCCGCTGGCGTTTGAGCATAAAAGCAAGGTATGCAAAAAGTCGCCCGTTTTCTTGTTGAAGCTTGGCGACGGCGGCCAATCTGTGGTGCAAAGGACCCAAGCGGCCTTCTCTGAAAGGACGTGGGAGATCATCACAATTATTGCCCCTTCTGCGGAACGCATGGGGCAGATGTTCAACAATTGTTCTGGAGATGTCCCCGAAGGCGCACTTCGGGAAGGCCCAGAGACTTGTTTGAGGTTCTTCGCCTGGCCGGTTCCGGTTCCACAGCACGAGTTGCAGAACCTAAAGGATATGGCATCGACAGTTGAGCATAGCTGGTCGCGTCGTCACCGTGCCAAGGGGCCATGGACTCGCACAGTCTACAAGCCAGCAGGTATATCCGTTCGGCTCAGGTTCTTCTAAAGGATGCAAGGCCACCTCAAAGGAAGTGCAGCACGCACGACCCCGGTTCGGCCACTTGTGGATTGAAGCACACTCAGTTGTTCAGCACATGGATGATGTGCTCGGCACTGCGCATAGCTCCGTCGGTGAGTCCGCATGCCAAGGATGCTGCCAGGAGGAAACCCACAGCTTTCGTGAACCAACCGACTTACTCAAAACGGCTCCATGGTCATCGTTGAAGTTGAAACGGATTATGGCGTTGGCCGTCTGCAGGTTTGTCCCAGTTGCGAAAGTCAAAACCGCAACAGCCGCGCCTGCGTGTTCGAATTGCGAGAGTCCAGTTGCAATTCCGCAGCAACTCAGCCCATTCCTGCATTGCACTTGGGCCGTCTGCCCAGAGCTCTGAACAACTTTGGGCAGTTGTCGGATGGGTCTGCGGGCTGGAAAGGACCATGTCCGCCCGACCAATAAAAACACAAATAGCAGGGAACAGAGCAGAAAATACTGGGCACCAGATTGTGGAATTCCACCCGGTAGCAGAGACAAAATATGCAAGGGGCAGCCAGGGTGTGTCTTCTCTAACTCCACGATTCGATGATAGAAGAAAGTTCTGAGGGGTCTACTGTGTTTGTTCGTTCCTTGCTGCTTCTGTCGTTTCTGTTGTTGTTGGTGGTTGTGCGTGGCGGTGCTCGTGCAGCAGCAAGAGCAGCAGCAGCAGCAGCAGCCGCGGCGGCCGCCGCTGCTGCTGCTGCTGCTGCTACTGTTGCTGCTGTTGCTGGTGGGTGGTTGGTTTGGTCTCTGTCGTCGTTGTCGTTGGCAGGCTAGGGCCTAGGGTCCCAGCTACGACTGCTTGGAGAGTTGGATCAGGCCCTCAGCCAGTTCTCCGAGTCGAACGATTGTACAAAAACAATATGTATAGCAAGGAGTCAGCTAGTTTTTGCTGCCGCAGCCGCATAGCAGGAGTGCCACAACATGTCCAACATGTCTCTGAATGCCTGGCAGTCTTTGCTAGAGCATCGCGTGCTTCAGCCTGCATGCCGTCCTTCTTAGCTGCTCAGGAGCCGAATCGCCAACCTCAAGAGTGGCTTGGTGGGCAATGATCGGCAAAAGAGCGCTTCAACGGACTAATTCGAGCTACGAAAAGCAGGTCCTCACAGCTTTGGGGCATAATCTGGCGAGGGTTTTGAAGGGGTCTTGGAGTCCGAGCTCATGGGCAGCTCAGCCGAATCGGAGCTTTTGGAGCATACGGGGGGATGCCACTTCAACTCGGGATTTCGTGCCGGAAATGCGCCAGACCAGCCAAGCTTGCAAGGCATGCTTAGCGAACTGCGCTTTTCTCGCGCTGGATCGCGGCGAGCCGTCACAGTGTTGACGAGCCTGAACCGCAAAGGCGAGTGTTGAGCGTCCGGGGAAGCTGTATTGTCCATCGTTGCTCGGTGTCAAGACTGGAGTAGATTGGTGATCTCTGCACTGGCATTGGAGCCCAGCGGATGAGCAATTGAAGTTTGCAAGTGGGAGGGCACCTTGCCAGCACGACCAAAGGCAGCCTCATACTGGTCCCATTCGCCCAGGAAGAACAATGCTGGTGCAAGTTCCGTCCTCACATTGCTGTATGCGGCAGACCTCTTAGAGCCTCTTGGCCAAAATGCAGGAGAACTTAGAAGGTGTCACGGCGTATTGAGACATCAGCATCCCTCCTCAGATCAACGCGAAAATCGAGATCAGGTGCTTTGACGCGATTTGGGCATTGCCCTCGCAAGCCGAGTTCTCCGGGATCTATCGACACGGTGCCTCGGTCCATTTACGGTTAGCGCATTGCAGTCGTGATATGTCGTGAAAGGTTGCGTCCTGGCACTGGTGTGAAACACAGCCAGCCGTCCCATAAAATGTGAGGTGCGGGAATGCCCTTGTAGCCTGTTCCCACCGCGTCCCATCAGAATTTATCCTTCGAGGGGAGGTCCAGCCCGGCACAGCTAACAACACGACATGTGACGCTATCTAAAATAGAGAGAGAGAGAGAGATACATATAGATATACATATACATATACATATATACATAAGAATGTACATACATACATACATACGTACATACATACATACATATGTATGTGTGTGTATGTATATATATATATATATACATTTACATATATATATATATACACATAATTGTTTATTCGTTTAGGTTCATGTGCTTGTTTATTTGCTCATTTGTCTACTAGTGTGTCTTATTTGTACAAAATTTCTGGATCGCACATTGGACACCTACAAGTAGCAGATGACACAGAGTTCACTCTGCTAAATTGTCGAATTAAACCGTGCAACCTAGAGTCTTCCCGTGTCATAAACTCATCAACGTAGCCCTTGCATTGAAGTGTAGCACCGCAAGACTCAGGTGAGGAGTGGCTTCCGATCACACTGTCTCTTCAGTGACCATGCCGCACTAGCACGTGCCTGCCGAGAACTGCCCTGTAAGCTTAGCGCTGGACGTGACAGCTTCACGAATCGATCTTGTTGTAAGGGACGTCGCACACAAAGCCGATCTGCCCGGAGCTTAGACGTTCGTTTGCCATGGGCAGGGGCAAAGGAGTGTGCATGGATGGGACCAATCCGACAAAGAAGAGGCTGGGTAGAGTTTCAGGTGAGATGTCGCGCGTCATCATGCTCTGAAACAAGAGAACCCTGGGCATCCGATATTGATTCTAATCAATAAGAGATAGATGTTTCGTGTTGATATTGATTCGGTTGTACATTGTTGATTTAACTAATGGGGATCGTATTGACAGCATGTTGATTTGCGGCACTAAATTCTATTGATTTGAATATTGCTACGTTTATTGATTTGACTATTGATTCGACTTTCGTTTGAACGTATCATTGTCTCTGATCAAAAGCTTGTTTGATCAGAATTTATCAGAGTTAATCAGAATTACTCAGAATTAATCAGAATTAAAAGGATTAATCAAATTTAATCAGAAATCATCAGACCAGAATTGATGTTATATTGGTTTGAAGGTTCATAATTTTGTGTCTTATGCTATACATTCTTTCACATTGTTTTTCTGTTGAATTTGAAGCCGCCGCTGCAGGTCTTTAAATCAAGGAAAATAGTTGATCTGGCACCAAAATCAAAAGCCTGCAGAAATATTGATTAGAATCAATAACGGATTCCCAGGGAAAGGCCTCGCGGGTTCCCAGGTCCAATAATTGGCTTTCAAGCGCAGTGGCAACCGAGGTTGACCTTAGTGGCGCAGCGCCCAGCAGCATCCCGGTGGCAAAAATCAGTGAGCGTCGTTCTCATCCTGGTGGCAATCAGGGCTGTGCAAAGTGTTTCGAATCTTCTAGCGCTACCAGTACGTAAATGACCTCTCCCATTAGACCGAAAAAGCAGCTTCCAAAATCCTCAAGTTCCTAGCATGTGCCCAGCCGAGGACTTCTTGCCACAAATGCAGGAAAAGCCAGACGAGTGGACGGACTGCTAGGGTTTAGGGTTCAGACATGGGCAGCGGGTCACGGTCGCCCCGGCAGAACCTGGCCGACCTCGTGCTCGAAGGCATCGTCCTCGTGGACGATCAGCGGGCAAACTTCCAGCGGCTTAGACGAAGGTGACGAAGGGAAGCGGAAGAGGAGGTTTCACTGTGCGCCGGTGCTGAGGAGCCCGTCCGGTGAACAAGTGCTTCGATTCTGCAAGGCTGGGTTCAGTGGCTCATGCCATGGAAGATTCACTGTCGAGTTGATGCTCCCGTTTTGAGCCTGGCCTAGTGCACAGCAGGTGGCGCGCTACGATGCATTCTACAGAAATCTCGGCTTCGATGCTCGACATGAGCTGGTGATCAAGACATCTAGCTGATAATGCAGCTTCTGGCGATTGAGGTGAAGAATATGGGTGGCATCGGTGCCCATTGCATCGAAGACTTTCGTACTTTGCAAATGTTTGTGGAGGCCCCATCCATGTACAAGGAGCCGGATAGTCCTTGGATCAAGCTGACTGCGCATGCCCACGATTGTTTTTGTTCAAGATCCATCGAGTGTTCCATGTCGCTTGGAAGTGCGGCCTTGGCATAATGACCTGCCATGGTTATAAACGTCCTTGCTGCAAGGCCCACGATGGGTAGATGAGAATTTCCGCATCGCACCTGCACCGCGAAAAAGCAGCGCACAGGAGACTTTCAAGCTTCACTGCGTGCAGCGGCGCTTTCCAGACTACGGACGCTTCGAGCGATGTGGAGAAGTTTGTGTTCTGGACGTTTTTGGAACTCGTGTCTGGAGTGCTCGGGTTAGCCCATGTTGCCAGGTTGGAGGAGCATTGAAGGAGTTGCAGGCATTCGGTGTTGCCATTAGCGCAGTGCCGTTTGGAGAACTAGTACTTTAGCAAGCACACCAGCCCAGCTTCGTCATGCCAGTGCAGCGCAGGAGTGCGACGGCCCGTGGAGGTTGTGCTCTTCGACTTTGATGAAACACTGACACTGGCGACCTTTATGCAGCGCTGCAGCAGAGGAAGTAGGTTTGAAGTAGCTATATAGAGTTTTTGCAGTACGGCCAATGTTCTCGTGGGGAGGGACAGCGGGTTTTGACACCTTGGTTTGCCGTTTGCTCGAATTAAGCCGTCCTGCTTCTTCAACGGGGTTGGCTTCATCGATCTCTTGCCGTTAATCTGTGGCTTGGTGCACTTCCCATGGCTTGGAATCGCTATCAAGCCACAGCCGCATCCTCTCGACCGAGGCCTTCGCTGAGCTTCTTTTCACATGTCGACTGGGACCCTGGCGAGCTATCAGGGACGGTGGCTTGCAAGCGGGAAGCGGGAGCAGTGGATTTGGAATTCTGGCAGTTTTGCAGGAGCTTCCGTAGGAGCTTTCGGATCGGAAGGCGACTGCCCCCCGCTGATCACCGCACACCGTAGAAACTCAAAACGGCTTTTTGTAGGACAAAAATTGAAAGGCCCCATCGCCATGGCGATGGATCTGTGATCTGTGATGGGCAAAAATGCCACCTTCCGAGGACTGGAGTGCTGAGGAGCTGGTGCTCTACAGCTTCGAATCACCGTTCTTGGATGGCTGCAGAGCCCCGGCGTCAGTTCACTGGGCCACCCCACCGTGGCTTGCCTATTCTTTCCAGAAGTGATCTGGCGCTTTCGAAGGACTGGCCCTGTTGAAGGCTATGCTGCAGGACTGAAGCTGCTGCTTCCCAGTAGCTGCATGTCGGATGGTGCGATGACTCCGCGCACGTTCCTGGGGAGTTCAGAACACGACAGTACAAGCCAGTAAACAGCTGGGACATGAACCGAGTAGTTTGGACGTTTCTGTCAGGTCCGGAACTTGGACAGTCGCGATGAGAAACTAAACTTTTACTGCCAAGCTTTGTGTTTTTTACCAGCCCGACAGGACATCGCTAAGCGACACATTTTGGCCGTGCTTTCGAAAAATGAGAGCGGTGCGGCCGCAGCGTCTAGCTCAGTAAGTTACAGTACGCGCAGGCGGGAGGGTCCACATGTGCTCATTTGCACTCCGACATTCCCTTTGCAAACACTCATCCGGGGACACAGCCGAGAGTCATTGCATGTGCTTCCTTTGCTATAAAGACTGTAACAGCACATGGGGTTTGTGCTCAGTGGTACTCGTTTGGGGTCGGGTCGGGCGATGGCGAGTGAGGTCTTGAACCTGCTGAAACTGGCGGGTCTTGCAGAGTACTTCAGTGCCATCTGGACTACGCCGTACCGGTCGTTACTTGGCAACGCTCGGAGAAGCCGAGAATGCGAAAAGCAGAGCCTTCTTCATCGCATCCGTCGCCATCAATGCTACCACCATTATCAGCGCAGCACCATCACCATCATCGCAATCGCCGGTCCTCGTCATCATCGCCGACGGCGAGCATCAGTTTTACCGCATTCGCGACACCTGTCCTCACATGATACCAATTGCAACACATCAAGTGTCACCTACAACCTCACCTCATCCACATCATCACCAGCATGTCCGATGTCACCATCAACACAACTGTAGCAAAAACCGCATCATCACCACCATCATCATCATCACCGCAGCAAGAAGCAGTAGCAAGCTCATTTATCGTCATGAGTTTACTGCTACATGTGCTATCACTAAACTCTTGTTGTTATCATCACCATGACGTTGCCACTGTGACTACCATGAACCTGACCTACCATTGCAATAATGTCAACCAGTACTACTATCGCTGCCATTGCCACTTTTGTTGTAATTTGCGGTGACTACTGCTGCTTGACTCCGAAGTTACGACGCTTCGTGATCAATGGTATTCAGGGGATGCAATGCCCATCGCACCTGAGAGCTCCAGAACATGCTCAAGATTCATTGTTATGCTCAGTCATTCCTGCGTTTATGTTCGTTGCTGCAGGCTCGTTCCTTGCGGCGTGTACCGAGCTTCTCCTGGGCAGTGGGAGGTGTTTGAGCCCCCGCTGATGGACGTCCAGGACCACCAAACAGATGCTCGTCTGAGAAGGCTGCATTGAAAATGCTCTGCCCAAAACCACACTCACTTGCCACCAAGGAGGTGCTGTACGACATAGCAACTCGGTTTTCAAACATGATGTTCTAGAAAGAGCTCGCATTGGGTCCCGCCGAGTAGCAGCTAGCGCCCAACACACATGCATGGTTTGGGCAACATTGCACTGTACAGATGGACACTTAGCCAACGATCTGCGCTCGTGCAACACAGGCCTACCCTTTGAGGGCCATTTTCCTGTTACATCGGTCAGGAGTGATTGACAGAATTTGGTTTGAGGCTCAGCCCAGATAGCCTGGTGCCCTAAGGTGGACCACACCGACAAGTGGTTTCCTCAAATTGGACTGAAGCAGGACCGAGCCTTCGTTTGCGCATAGCATAGGCATACCACTTCTGTAAGTATCACGCGTCTCGGCTGCATGACCCTGTGCCAGGATCGCTTTGTGCGGTTGCAACCGCTGTCCCCTGAATCGGTGCTCCGGCCCGGATGGGGGAGGTTGAGAGCAGCCAAGCTCTCCACGTTCGGTAAGTACTCACTCAGGTCTCTGTTTGTGTGCATGTGTGTGTGTGTGCGTCCTGATTCTATGTGTTCTGTATGTACATATGTTTATTCTGCCCACCTCCACATCTCCATCCACCTCCATATCTCCATTCCATTGCCGGCCTATCGGGGAGGAAGGTCAGGGGCCTGGCCGGAACAACCGCTTCCCTGCAGCACAGAAGACAAGCCAGGCTCAGCATACCAAGGAAGACCCCAGCACAAGGACAGGCCGGATCGAGCATAACAAGAGGACCTCCATCATGGCCAGCATAAACAAGCGGGGAGCAGCATTACAAAAAAAAGCATCGTTGTCCAAATGCTGAATTTGTACAGCCTGCGGCGTTACACAGCCTTACGATGCCTTGCATGCCACGCGGTGCCGAAGTGGAAGGAGAGGTACTGCCACTTGGCCCGTCGATGCATCCGGATTTCCCCTGGCAATTCGTTCAGGTCATTCTCATCGACGACGAGCGAGAAAATCTTCAGAGCCCGCTTGGCAAGCAGGCGCTGCGCTACTGTGCCTTGGCAGTCGTTGCTGGGTTCGTTTCGTGAAGTGTAGAAGCTGCACCCATGAAACCAGCGACAGTTGTAGTTCACCATGCAAGTCAGAAGAGCGGCAAAGCCTCAAAGAGCCTCGCGAAACTTTGAGGCAAAGTGGCCCGGTACGACGAGGTCTACAGAAATTGTGGCCCGCTGAACCAGCTTGGAGGCATCGGTGCGCACAGCGACCAGGCTTACTAGCTGGAGGGGTCCTTCACGACCAAAGCAGCACCAAAGCGACCCTGAGGCGAGGAAGACTTCGAAACCCTGAAGGCCTTCATCGCGGAGCCCTGGGCCTTCCAGGCCCGAACAAGTATGTGTCCTGACCCGAACTGCGCAAGAATGGACCCCTTCCTTGGCTCCCTTCCGGTTCCCAAAGCTATGCAAAGCATTCTCTTTCATGGCAATCTCGATGCTGACAATGATTCCGTGACACAGGAGCCGAGCTTTGAAAAAGAGCAAGGTGAGGAGGGGGCTGACTCTCAGCTGCACTGTACATCTCGCGCAGCCTAGCCGTGCCAGAATGCGCTGCGGGAAGTGCTGTCTCCCGCAATTCTGATGCAGCGCTGCCTTCTTTGCCTAGCGGCCCTAGCATGTTATTGCATGTAGTTAAATTCTCTTTCTTGAAGTACAGACAAGTTCTGCAGATCCATCTGCGAGAGAAGAAAGAAAGCAAGAAAGAGAGAGAGAGAGAGAGAGAGAGAGAGGAGCTGTGACCCCAAACCAAAACCCCTTCCTTGGAGTGGGAACCCAAGCAGCATTGGGTTTGGCTTGGCAGTCAGGTCGCTGAACGTCTCGATGCTTCGCGAATGTCAAGCAGATCGGAGGCTCTCGTCTGGTCGTGTACGATTGGAGCTCGCATGGATTCGCATTGGCTAGGGCTCGTTTTCGAGGAGCTCCGGAAGTTGCCTCGCTCCCGGCTGTCACGCTCAAATTCTTCGCCCTCGCTCCTTGACAGCTCTTACCTTCGTGTAGGTTGTCTTGCGAGTCTTACGGATTTTGTCTTTCCTTCGGCCAGGTTGCGAGATGCCCCGCGGCTGCCCGGAATGTCCCGCAGCCAGAGCTTCTGTACCTCGCCCCAGGAAGCGACATGTCGACGGTTAGAGGACAAAAACTCTACCATGGCCGCCGACCCTCCACAGGCACACGAACATTTCCGAGGCTCCCCCGCCACAGTCCTGCTTTTGACGCCCCTTTTTGATAATCCCGCATACTTGGTGAGGCCAGGCGTGCGTGTTTTGGTGCCCGTGCTCCCGCCACAGGGTTCCCAGACTCTTAGGCATGCAGAGCATCGAAGGTGCTCGTTCAGTGCTCCAGGAAACTTGCAGTTGGATTTTCGCTTGTAACACATGAGCGACACAGTTGGGTCTAAAGTTTAAGCTGCCTTGAGGCCGTTCGTGAGGTTGGGGGTGAGAGCGTGGAACATAAGGCTCTTCGCCACGCCTGGACATTGCTGACCCGGATTGCCATACGCCGGAATTCAGTCTGACTGGCATTGACTGACGGGAAGCTAGCAGCTAGCAGCAGGCCCCCGCACTAGCAGGTTCCACAGTTGTTCTGATTGCTCTACAGTTATGGACTTCCGACTGACGGCAGAGGATCCGTTTGGAAGCCTTTTCGACGTGTGATGGAATTCCACGGAACTGAGAAGAGAGGCTTGATGCGGCATTGCTTGATAGTTTGCACCACTGTCATCACTTCGTCGATGCCCCTTTGAAAAGCACCGCATCGTTTCCATGGCCACTGAAAATGGATCCAGTGAGTCAGCACGGGAGTTCGATCTTGGAAGGAGACCACAGCTCTTCCCGATATCAATGTGCTCATGCTTGTCGACTGTCGCGAACGGGTAGCCTGCATGCCCTGTCGCAAGCATTCAAGGTTCAAGAGCTGTACAATGGTACATGGAACTCTTGGGAGTTGTAAATCCTCACCCTTCCAAGAACCCATGCGACCTGACACCCGTGTCATCCCGTGTCCGATTTCTCCGGCATTCGGCGGCCTCGGCACCACCAGTGCAAAAAAAAGTGCAATGTGCTTCTGCTTGGACCGTGGTACGCTTTCGCGAGCCACTGCTCCAGAGGACCGGAGCATTTGCAAGCAGCGAGCACTCACTGTGCTTCTCGCGCTTGCGGTTGTCCTCCTGTGACACAGAGGTGACTACCGGTTCTTGATGGTTCATGTCTTCATGTCTCAATGGATGTAGAAGTAGATGAGAGCAGCCAAGGGCCAGGCATCCATAGTTCAGGTGCTTGTTTGATAGTCGCTACTACTTGGACTAGACTCAGACCCATCACGATTCTCAGGATACGCGCAGAGCCGAGCTTCGGCAGAAGCGCTTGCAGCCAGGCACAGCCGAGAGGGCCACTGGCAACGAATCGTTGCAGACAGTCAGTTGAAAGCTGTACAGCACTCTCCGTCTTGCTGGTTGAACTGATGCGAAGACTTCAGGTTCTCGGTGCAACTGTCTTTCCACTGGAGGTGGAAGGCGACACGACCTTGCTGTACTAGCACTGCGCACCGTGCTTCGGCACTGGGCGACCACCGGGGAGGTGCCAAACAGGCGGGAATAGTTCCTGTTTCCTCAGCTAAGTGTCGCGGTAACATCACCATACTCTCTTGGAGCGCAGCGAACTTGCAGAATTTTCCCAGTAAGAGAAGTGGGGACTGCTGCTCTGGTCTTGTTTGCGCTTTGGGTGAACAGTGATCGTCCCCAAACTCCACTTCAGTCAAGTCATTGTTGATTGAAGCGCGCTGCACCGACAAACGCTGAAAGTATTGCTTGTAGGGCTCACAACTGTTTCAGAAATCCTATGCATTGGGCCACGTCGTGTTCGGCATGCAGCTGATAGTAACATGGCTGATTGCAGAAAAAAGTTTGTGTTCATCATGCTCGGCAAAAATGCAGAATGGCACTGCATCACCGCATGGGTGGGGGGGGGGGGGCCTGGCAGCGCCCAGCTTCACATCAAATCTTCATTTGTCATGTTGAAGCACCCTAGGCCCTAGATCCTGCAGACCGTCCAGTGGACAACTGGAGGCAATGCTGTGTGCGCCTCGCTGGTGTGGTGACGGCGACACGCCCACAGCTTTCACGAGCACCGCAGGAGGTGCAAAGTTATTTTTACTGGCCGAATCAATCCTCGGCTATTTGCGTTTAGAGTAGCAGGCCAAGTTTCCAGGTCCTGGCCTTCCTGGGTATTGTTGATGAACGTGGCTTCATGGCTGCAGGATCGTGCCGAGATTGTTCCATCCATTTCCGACCCCTCGCAACCCATGCTGGTAGCTCCCGAAACCCGTGTCACTGGACTGTTGTACACCATCTTCTGACTGACAGGTAGATCGCCCTATGTCCCGGATTAGCATGCTGTCTTCGTTACTTTCCGTTGTCGGATTCTGCAGTCGATTGTCACGATATAACGGGTCCTTTGACTGCAGGACCTGTTGGCATGGCAAAGACTTAAACATTCAAGCCAAAAAATCCTGTAGAGCGTTGCAAAGACTCCCTAATGCATGTCCAAGAGAGTTCAGCAGGCCCATTCTGGAAATGGTGCATCTCTGGGTTCAGTATACGAACCGTGGTGTTAGATTTCCCGTGAGGGCCCGCGGGTCTTTGCACAGCTGCATTGGAGAGCTGGCACAAAGCCTCCCACGGATCACTCTGAAGGCTTTTTCTCCTTCTATACCTGGCCTGCGCCTGGCCCTCGAGAAGGCACTAGGAGTGGAAGCACAGTTCAATCGGCTGCCCGGCAGAATCCGGGGTGTCTTCGTCCTAAGGGGCATTCGAACTCAAATCTCGAGATTGTGGCATGGCGAAGTCTGCACGGGCCCCCATGGAAAGGCAAGGCTAGCACCTCCGTGTGCCTTTTTCCCAGAAGCTCCAAAAGCCGCAGGCCTGGAACCAAGTCACTCCGAGTGGACTGCAAGCCATTGCAAGCCGAGGCTGTAGCTCTTTGATGCAAGGTTGCTGCACGAAGCCGTCCGCCAGCAAGACCTCGAAGGTGCTAGACAGGCGAGGAACTCGAGCCTTCCTTTGCGAGATCTTGGCCTCTGGGCCTGACACTTGATGGCTCTTCTGCGATTTCTGCCTGCCTTGGTGGCAGGCGCTGGATCTTGGAGCAGAGGTGGCCGGCAGGGATGCATATGGTTGGACACCACTCCACGTCGCTGCAAGCAAAGGCGTGTTCTCACAATGCGTTCTAGATCTTGCACTAACTAGCATCCGAGAATACTGGTGCTTTGGATTCCGTCTTGTGTAGCCGGGTGGCCATGCAGGGGATGTCCCTGAGGTGCCGTGGACATTTGCGACTTACTGCTCGCATCCGGTGCGAAGGTGACAGATGTCTGCTTTGTTTCGGTGTGGCCGGGTCGAAGCTTCACTCCCATCGACATCGTCGACGCCTCGCAGAACTCGCGGAACATCTACTCTTTCAGAGAAGCGCTGTTTCACAGCCGACCTGCGCCTTGCAAGCGGCAGCAGGTCCTCAGCCTGCTCCTGGCTGCCAGGGATCTCGAGGCCTGAAGTTCAGCGCCACAAGAGCGCGCCCATGCGCAAGCCACAAGCCTTGCGCCGAGACTACTACATTCAAGAAAAGTCCGCACTTTAACAAGCTTTGGACATGGGGGCTTGCAAGAAATGGTCCAGAGAAGATGACACAAAGCGTTCCGAGCAAGATTCCAGAGTTTCTGGTGCATGGATAAAGAGGGGCCAGCGGCTCTGATCACCGCTATCCCAAAGCATGAGAAGATTGAGCAGCGCGCAGTGCCTTCCTCAAAAGCCAGTGATTTCAATACAGCCCTCAACTGCAGCAGCCAGTCTTGTAGCCGTGGCCCTGCCATGCTACCGTGACGGCTGCCCAGGGCATGGGCCACCGCCATAGATTTCTCTGCATCACTTCTGCTGCTCTGCTGCATCTGGTGTGGGTCGTCGTATTGCCAGCTTTGCAGCACATGTATCCCGTCGTGTCCTCAGGAGCATGTCACACGACAAGAGACTACCTACAGTCTGAAGTTCTTGCTTTGCTGTTTCAAGCTTGTCGACAGGGGGATGTGCTCAAAGCTGGCTTTGAACGAGCAAGTATTGGTGCCACTGGGGTCAGCCAAGGGTATGACTAAGTTGCTCCTACCGAGAGCGCCCCACGGTTCAGTTAACTGCACGAGTCAAGAGTTTACATTGACCCCAGTTGGACATTTGGGGAGGTGAGGCACAGGGGCGTCCGTGGGCACCCTTTGGATGCAGCTCAAATCTCGCAAACCTGATGTGTATCGCTTGGAAAGCGCGAAGACGAAGCCGTGAAGCTTGCTTTGCTTGCATAGCGAATCTCGGGCTCTGGGCCTTTTGGGAGACATCGGCTGCATCAATCGCGAAGCCATTCCGCACCAGCCCCCTGCCCCAGGATTAAGAAACCCTGAACAGCAGAGGTGCTTCTTCAGCCCCTTGCCGGGATGTCACGGCCAGGAACCGCTGCAGAGACTTGGCTCTGTTTAAAGTCTAAGTGTTTGGAGCCGAGATATGCCTCGGCGAGTGGCCAATGCAGAGGAGAGATTCCAGTTTGCAAGAAGCTTCTCGCTGGCAGGAATGCTGGCAAGCTGGCTTTACCTACGAGCGCTGCTGCTTGCGAAGTTTTGGCCACCTGCATTCCATTCGGCCCCTAGCAACGCCTGCCGCCAGAAGCAAGGCGACAGCATGCGACAGCCATAGTTGCAAGCACACGTTTCGTAGAGTCTGGGAGCCCTGCCGAGCTTCTTTAGGCTGAGAGTAGACAAGTCAAACTGAATAGGAAAGATCTAGACCGCAGCAAGCTTGAAGCCTCGCAAACGGCCTTGCAATCCCAAGAGCCTTTTGCTGGCTTATGGATTAGGTCCAGATGCAACCTGTTTCCCACCTGGCTATGGCTTCGACGTGGTGGCCTTAGATCACATTACTGCATGTAGATATATGATATATGTAGAGGAGGTGTTCCTTTTTGCTTCGCCACCGGACGACAGACCGGTCAGCCTGCAAAAGGAGACCAGCTGCTGCTCCGGCTTGCTGCAGGCACTCCTCGCAGCACAGCACAGAGGCCGAGATGAAAGTCCTTTGCATCTTTCCACTGGGCAGCAAATTTCTCAGCCAATGAGCCAGGAAGATTCAGGATCATAAGGGCGTTCGACGCCGCAAGAAGAACACAGACTTTGAGCAGCACATGTGTCAGGAGACGACGGCCCGTCCAGGGCTGAAGCTTCGTGGCTCGGTGTGCGAAGATGCGCAGAGAGGAGCAAGGACTTAAGCCGATGCCAACAACTGACTTGCTGTCAAGGTGAGGCGATGGAACAAAAATGCATCACGACGAATGAACACTAATAACTGCAAAGGCTAGTTTATGATGTAGGGCAATTGCAGCCTCAGCTTTCACGAGGTATTGCTTCGACCGAGCACGGTAGTTGAGTAAGAATCTTGAAGAATGTGCTGGGCTTCGCTGAACAACCAACTTGGCATTTCCGGCAGGAAGAAGCCGCCAGCGAGCCTGCCAGTCTCGTAGGTGCAGTGAGGGAGGGAAATGTGGTCTTCCCTGCATTCGGAAGCACTCGTAGCCCAGGCTACAGCTTAAGGTCAGTTGTTGAGATGCAGTCGAAGATGCTGCCAAGGACTTCTTGAAGAATTTTGGGCCAGGGATGTCTTGTGGACTTGGGAGCTACAGAACTCTTGGTCAAACACCGCAGGCTCTTCGGTCCAGGCGAGACTTGGAGATAAAGACGGAAGAGGTGAAGGCATATTGGGTCGTGTTGTAGATTGTAGAGGAGACCCCTGGTCAGGAAATGAGTTTCTGAAGACACTGACTTGCATCGCTTCGCTTCCCTCTGTGGACATCGTGATGGATACCTTTCTGGGGGGAGGCCGATCAGACGCATTGCATGTTCCCTCGACTTTGTGCAGGGGGGGTTGTCGGCCGTTCGTTCATGAGCCGGGTGCCAAGAATCTTTGTTGAGCCCTTTCCATACGACCTTTGCCAGTGGCAACTGCCAAAAGAACCTGGCAGGCTTCAGCTGTAAAGCGATAGCCACGGGGCCTCTTGGGCAGCAGTCCGCAACTCCTCCACTTCCTGTGTGAGCAACAGTACAAGTTCAGTTCATTGATGGCTGCTGAATGTGAGAAGTTACACGGTGGTGCAGTGGTGCCGTAAACAAGACGTGCCACAGAGGTCGCTCCCGATCGTGCAGCACATATCCATGACATATCTTTGCCTACCCCTGGAACGGGAGGAGCAGGGAAAAGCCGAGAAGCGAGTGGTGAGTTTGCTGTGAGAGAATGAGGCTGGCCACATCGAAACCTCGCAAGAGGCCCGAATCCCAGTCTCGGCATTTAACTAGCCTGGATTCTTGAGGCTTTGCCCTGTCAGGCCCCCTACGGTGCTGGCTTTTGAGATGTACGAGGACCGGATAGACTCGGCACCAAGGATGAAATTGAGCACATTATCGGACATCATGATCTTCAGATGCGTCCCTGCACTACCACTAGTCCCAGTACCCTGAAGCAGTGTAGGCAGCAAGCAGGTCACATCTAGCAGTCCTCTACCCTGCACTAGCAGGCACTCAAGCTGCTCAACGAGGTGCATCTTGGTTCAAGTGGTTCCGTGGTGCTGGTAGACATGACGAACACAAATTGCTCGACAATCCAGATTCGTGTTCCACAACTGGTTTTCCGACTGACCTGTGGCTGCGGCTTTTGTCTTTCTTGATTCTTCATCGACACTTAGGCCCCTTCCGCTGAAGTCGCCAATTGTTGCGAAGCTTGTCTTCACAGAGTACTTGAAGGCTTTCTTTGGCGTCAGACCGACCATTGTGGGAGATATATGGCATCATTGAAAGCAGAACCTCCAGCCAAGCATGCTAGATGGCACGAAGAGCATCCAAGGGACATTGTCAAGGAGGAGGGGGAGAACATTCCACTATCGAATGACTACAAGGCCCTGCTGCACAGCCACAGACAAGCCACGGGTTGAGGTTTTTGACTGAAAGGCTGAAAGCTCAGGACTCTGGTTCGCAGTTTGAAATGAGTGTAGCACGGCTAGCTGGCGACAGCTGGCGGGCGACGGGCGGTTGGCAGCTTCAAAGCATGGACTGGCCGACCGTGCTCATGGCACCGTGTGTTCGTCGCGGATCAGGAGAAACTGTACCGGTACCAAAGCGACCTACTCGAGGCACGAGTTCGGAATGAGGCCATGAGATGACGGCAGTTCTCTCTACTTCCGTAGTACTGACAGGCCTTGCAATCAGCTCCAGTGCTGGACAAGGCCTTGTCCATGCCTCGCGAATGCTTCGGTCCTTCCTAATTTTTTTCTGAAGCAGAGCCCTGCAAGTCAGTATCTCTGAAGGCTCAAGCCAACAAGCTCATGCCCTGTGACCGCATTTGCTGACTTTCCACTGAAACCGCCGGTTCTCAAGCAGGCATAGGGGCAATTGACGCGATGCTATGTGCACTGCTTCAGGAGCCTTTGCAGATGGTCTTCGCACACGGTGTCGCACCTGCAGTTGGAACATGTTGGAACCGCCACATACGCGCAGACTCACAGAGGATTCGCGAAGTTGCTACAGTCGCGAAACATTTGGAGTAGTGAGTAGTGACGTGACATTTCGGCGGGGCTCCGGTCTGTGTTTGTCCGCCTTGCTAAGCGGACCCGTTCGACAGGTACCCCTTTGGCGCGCAGATCTCTCAGACATTATGCTTGGAACGCGCAACAGGCTCAGCGTTTTTTCCAGAGAGTGTGTAAGACTGGTGGCTTTCGGTTCGCGCATGATGAGCGTCCGTTCGGCCACCAGCCCTAGCTTTTCTGACAGAGCTGTCTCCGTTAAGACCGAGACGCACACAAGTTCAGTCAGAGGCTGGACATTGCTTGCCAGCACTTGGCTCCTGTAGATTTGGCCTGGACCTCGGAGCTCTCAAGACTGCTCTCAAGTATTTTTCTTTGCGGCTCTGCACATCGACATCTCTTAGGTGTTTGAGTTCAGTAGTCGAAAGGTCGTCATCGATCAGGATTTTGCAGACGTGACCAAGGACGAACCGTGCTTCAGTGCGTGTTCAAGCCATCATTGGAGAGGGTTGTGAAGGTCATCAATACATTGGCCGTTCCAGGAGTGGTTCATCATTGAGACTGTTTGCCGTCCAAGGTTGGTAGCCTTGTTCAATGCCCCGAACTGAGGGAATCGGCTGACAGGTGGCGGCATTGGCAGATGCCATGATCTAGTCAAGAGACAGTCCAGAGACTGTTTGAAGTGACAGAGTAAGGTCAACATCCATGGCGGGGGCGGCTGGATCAAGTGCCTTGGCCCTGACACCGCCGACGGCAGGAAAGCATACAGTATTGCGTAGTAGTGCCGGCTTGCCGAATATTGCCATATGGTATCGTGACAAAGTGCCTGAAAATACAAATCACTGTGAATGGTCGCCCACTTGCAGCTAGCAACGCGAAATGCTGTTGTGCGGGCCCAATTGCCGCAGGGCAGGGCAGGGCAAGTATCGCGGCACGTTGGCCACAATGCTGATGATGATGCCTCGCGGCGGCGGCAAGGAGGAACGAAGCAATGATGGTGGCGAGGTAAAGATGATGATGGCGATGATGATTACGGCGAGGACGATCATTCTCATGATACAAGTGACCTCGGCAACCGCGACGACGATGCTGGCAATGATGGTTTGGACCTGCTCTGATTCCATCTGAGAGCGCGGGTCGCGGGACCCTGTCCATGACCGGTGATAACTCATAATTGCTATGCTCATAAAAAGATGCATTGCGAATTCAACCCCGGGCGCAGTGGGAGGGAGGGAAGGGAGGGAGGGAGGGGGAGGGAGGGAGGGGAGGGGAGGGGAGGACGACTAGTACTACTGCTACTACTACTACTACTACCACCACCACCACCACGACTACTACTACTACGTACTACTACGTACTACTACTACTACTACTACTACTACTACTGCCTACTGCCTACTGCCTACTGCCCACTGCCTACTACTACTACTACTACTACTACTACTACTACTGCCTACTGCCTACTGCCCACTGCCCACTGCCTACTACTACTACTACTACTACTACTACTCCTGCTACTACTACTACTACTACCACCACCACTGCTACTGCTACTGCTACTACCATTACTACTATGACTCCTACTCCTACTCCTGCTTCTACTCCCGCTGCTGCTACGACAACGACTACTACTACGACTAATAAGTTGGTGTTGTTGTTGGTGGTTGTGGAGCTGGGGCTGCTGGCGCTGCTGGTACTGGTGGTTGGTGTTGATGCTTGTGGTAGTGTTGATGTTGATGTCGGTGTTGATGTTGTTGTTGTTGTTGCTGTTGTTGTTGCCGTTGTTGTTGCTGTTGTTGTTGCTGCTGTTGTTGCTGTTGCTGTTGCTGTTGCTGTTGCTGTTGCTGCTGCTGCTGCTGCTGCTGCTGCTGCTGGCAGTCCTGGCGGCGGCGGTGGTAGTGGTGGTGGTGGCGGCAGCGGTGGTGGTGTGGTTGTCGTTGTCGTCGTCGTTGTGGCTGTTGCTGTTGCTGTTGTTGCTGCTGTTTTTTTTCGCATTCGTTGTTGCAGCCTTTCTTGTGGTGGCGATATGCAGCAATGGTATAATCATATGAAAATCCACCAGCCTAGCACTAGTGCAGTGTGTAGGCAGAGCGGAAGCGTCAGCTTGCCTGAACCGCGGTGTCTTGGATCGAAGGGCGCCCTTGTGGTAAAAAGTGGGCACTATCGTTGTGCAGTGCCTGCTGCACTTCTTTGATGGTGAGCGGAGCCGGGCGTCCCGGCCTCTGCTAAAGCAGCTCCTGAGGCTGCTTACCGCGAGCCCTACGCTACTGCGCTGACTGCTGTGGAGCAATCAGTGCCTGTGACTTCGTGCCCGCCTCGGCCGGCACTTCTTTTCTCCGTGGACCGCCGTGATGGCGGGAAAGCTAGAGACAGATCGGTACGGCGTCCCACAGTTTTCCGGAGACCCGGACCTCTTCGAGGAGTACACCGAGCGGTGCTGGGACCTGTACCATGGCAGAGAAGGCCAAGATCAGCTGCAGATGGCCACCCCGGTCCACCTCAGGGCCGGACTGTCCGGTGCGGCTTATGAGGCCGTTCGGAAGCTGGAACACACAAGCCTGAAGACGAAGACCTCCGAAGGCAAGCCCACCGAAGCCGGCCTGAAGCTTTTCTTGAGTACCTTGAAGGAGAGCATAGCTCCCGAGGCGCCGGTGAAGATCAACGAGCTCTTCTTCTCCGCCTTCTACTCGCCCCAAGTCTGGCGCCGGACCCAGGAGAGCATGCAGCAATACATCGTTCGCCGCGAGCAGGACTTCAAGAGATTGGAAGAAGTTTTGGATGGAGCCACCGTTCCTGCGCACATCCGGGCGATGATGTTGCTCACCTTCGGCGGCCTGGACGTGAAGGAGCAGCTCAATGTATTGAGCAGCGTCGGCAACGAGTACGACTTTAAGAAGATCGGCCACGCCTTGCGCATCCAGTACCCGAACTGCGCTGGCAAGCCGGTGTTCAGGAAGGACTACCTCGGAGCAGGCCGCTCCTCGGGCCCCACCTCGGCGATGAAGCCAAGGCTCAAGGGGCACCCGAAGGGCAAGGGCCGTGGCTACATCCTCGCCGTGCAAGAGGACGACACCACGGATGACGCGGGGGACGCCAGCGAGGCCTACTTGGACGAGTTTGCGGACCCCGCTGAGGATGACGAGGCCTTCTTCGCGAACGACCTTCCCGAGGACCACGGCGAGCAGGACTTCACCGAGGATGAGATCGCAGATGCCCTGGCTACCGTTATGCAGAACAAGAAGAGGAGCGCCCCTCCTTCTAAGGGCGGCCCGGGCAAGACGCAGTCTTTTGGCTTCCGTGCGCAGGGTGAGCTGAGCATCGACCAGAAGGCCCGCGAGAATCGGAAGCAAGCAGTGAAGTTCCTGAAGCAGGTGACGCCGTGCACCTCGTGCGGCCAGCGCGGCCATTGGCAAGGGGACGACGAATGTCCCAACAAGAAGCGTGGCAAGGGCACCCCCACTCCAAAGAGAAAAGGGGGATCTCCGAAGAAGAAGCCAGCCACCAACCTTTTCGTGCTCCACGAGGCCCTGGAACAAGACTACGCCGAGGAGCCGGACGGCCAGTACTTCGTCGTCGGCGCGCCCTCCGGCAACGCTGACAACCCCCAGGCCGAGCGCAGCGAGCACCACACGAAGCACCACGAGCACTGTGAGCACCACACCTTCGAGCAATACCGCGAGCAGGCGCACGACCTCCCCTTTGACAACCTCTTCGAGGCGCAGAGCACCCCCGACCACGAGGTCCTGATGACGCTCAAGACGGACATCTGCCACCACGCCGCGCACAACGGGGGCAAGGAGAAGAAGTTTCTTCGTGCCGCGAACGGCCACACGAGGACCGTGCAGTGCAAGGAAGACGAGTGCGGCAGGAGTGTCCTTTCTGCCAAGCGGAAGGAGCCCGTCGAGCTCTGGGGCTTCCTCGTGCAGATTGCCCTTTGCACCCTTTGGGGCTCCAAGGCGAGATCGAGGGCGTTCTGGCAGCGCATCAGCACCGTGACCCTCGAGCATCAGGAGGAGAAAGACAAGAAGCAGCTGCTGGACATTCGGGTCCAGCTGAGCTCGGAAGCCCCCCTCGGCGAACCGTCCAGCGGAAGGAGCTCGCCTTGGCAAGTTCTTAGCCCACCTGGGCGGCCCACTCAAGGCCCTATGTCCACACGGGCCACCGGGAGCGAGCAACCTGGACAGACCACCGAGGTCGGCTGCCCCATGGCGAAGATCGTGCGACCCGGTGCCGTTGGATTACCTACGTGGCTCTACGGCATCAAGGTCGGCCCGGGAGAAGCCTTGCCCGATTTTCCTATGCTTGGCGACTCTGACCGCGACATCTTGCACCCACTCCCGTGCGACATGGACCTGTGCGGCACCAGCACTCCCTTCTGCGGCGTGACCTTTGACCAGCTTGGTTCCAAGACCGAATATTCGTGGTATTGCCAGCAGGTCCTTACCTTTGCGCTGGAGAACCAGCCCATGCAGCCCGAGACCTACCGCCTGGCCTTCTACTTGTTCGGACGTGTTCGCCTAGTACAGCTGGCCCTTGAGCGCGAGCACGGCACCTACGCAGGGCGAGGCGAAAAGAGGACGAGCCGGCCGTCTGATATGATAAGCACCAGGACCCTCCGAGTCCCCATCAGCACCGACCCAAATCGCCCCGACATGGCTGCCGAACACGACTGCGAGGTGATGGTGGTCACTCCGGCCGACTCTCCTGCTGCTCCGAGCCAGAGTTCCGACGAATGGCAGCTCGTGGCGCCTGATGGCGCGCCCGAGGTCTACGTTACATGCAGCGAGGACCCCCCTGGGCTGGCGATTCTGGACTCTGGGTGCACCCGAACGATGCACGGGTCTACTTGGGCGGCCCGCTTCGAGGAGGTTTTGAAGGAGAAGGGTCTAGATTTCGAGACCATGGCAAGGACCCAGAGCTTTCGAGGAGTCGGCGGCGAGATCCGGAGCACAACAGCGAAGGCGTACCCCATTGGCATCGATAAAGTGCACGGGAAGATGTTCAGCGCCGAGGCTCCGGGGTCCCTCCCCCTTCTCCTCTCCAGACCTTTTATGCAGGAGCTGGGCACGGTTATGGACATCGGGCGCGGCGTCGTGAGCTTCAATGCAATTGGCGTGAAGGACCTGCCTCTGGTCAAGACCAAGAAGGGGCACCTCGCGGTCAATCTGCTGGATTTTAACCCGGACCAGCTCACGGACTTTAACGCGATCCAGCACGGTCCCGAGGACAACGACGACGGCAAGCAGGAGCCCACCGAGGAGGACATGGCCGATTACCTTCAATACCATGGCTATCCAGAGGAGCACGACGTTCCCGAAGGATGGAATCCCGACGATTGGGCGGATTACCGGGACGAGCTGGACTTTATGAGGCGCGACGTGGAAGGCTATGAGCGCTTCCTTGCGGAACTTGGCCCCGACCACGGGCCGAACCTCCCCGAGGGCGACGTTGCCGAGGACACCAACTACTTTCAAGAGGCCATCGCCACGCACCCGGCGCACAAGCAGCGAGCAACAACGAGGAAGAGCAAGAAGCTTTTCGCCCTTTCCCAGGCTCTTGATGGCGATGATTGGCAGCGGCGACAAGTGTTGCGTGGAGAACCCGGGCGGCCGAAGAGGCCACCGTACGGCAAGACATGGCTTAAGCAGCTCTTTGCCTGCCAGCTCGGTTTTTCCCTCGCCTTGGCAACCCTCGGCATGATCATCGGCACGCCCCTCTCCTACCACGACGGCGGCTGGGATCCGACAACAAAGCCCGGACGAAAGCAGTTGGCACAAGACCTCAAGGCCGAGGACCCGTATGTTCTTGTCGTTGGAGACCCCGGCGAGGCCTTTCATGATTTCAAGATCGTGGGCTTAGACCTGAATCGGGCGGGCCTCCGCATATCCCTAGCCGACCTGGTGACAGAACACAAGGAAAGGATGCTGAAGATCATCGACAAGATTGTGGGCGACCGCGTGAAGAGCAACCGCCACGTGTTCATCCAGCAGCCGCCCGGGCACGATTGGACAAACGAGCCCATCCTCGCCAACATCGGCGGCATGATAAAGAGAGGTGAGCTTCTGCGACTTGAGCTTAGCGGACAGTTGCTGGAGATCTCGGCCGGCACGGCCGACCAGACGCGCACCTTCTTTACCACAATCCTTGTGGCTGAGGACAGTTTCTCGGCTTACGCGGCCGGAGCGGCACAGCCACACGGGCTCGCCAACGAAAGGCCACCGAAGCTCACCGAGATTTTCCTGGAGACTTTGGTCCAGCAAGCGGCTGTGGAGCACTACGCTGCCAACGGCGCGCAGGAAGCCTTCCCCACAGCAGTGCCACCGACACCCAAGAGGCGTCGGCGAGCAAGACCTACGGCGCTTGAGGATGAATACTCTGCGCCGCCTGTGTATGTACGACCTGAGGCACCAGCTGTCCACGTCGATGATGACCCGGCGCTTTCTTCTCTGCTTCCTTCTCGAGGAGACGATGCTGGAGCCCGAGCTCAACAAGTGCAACAGCTGGACCCCGTCCTCAACCAGACCGAGTCCCAAAGACGATCAAACTGGCTGGCCGTCGACCCCGAGCTGCGGAAGACAATTCGTCACCTCCACATCCAGTTCGGGCATTGCACCAACGTGACCCTTCAAAGGATTTTGCGAAGGCAAGGTGCGAGAACAGAGGCGATACGAGCATGTGACCATTTCGGCTGTGACGTATGTGGAGATACCCTCCGGAGGCGGCGACCAAAGGCAGTACGACTCCCCAACAAGTACGTGTTCAATGCCCACCTCATGCTCGACGTTTTCTATGCTAAGGACATAAGCGGCACCAACTACGCCTTCCTGAACATCGTCTGTGATGCCACGGGCTTCCAGGTGGTGACGTGTTTGGGAGAAGCGCAAGGTCCACCGGCCACCCGAGCGGTACTACGGCACTTCCTTGCCTCCTGGAGCTCGTGGGCCGGCCTCCCCGAAAGTCTACAAGTGGATCGCGGAAAGGAGTATCTTGCTCTTTTCTCAGACTACCTCAAACAGTTCGGTGTCGAACAAGAGGTGATGCCGCTCGAAGCTCCTTGGAAAAACGGACGAGTCGAACGAGCAGGGGGACTGTGGAAAGAGATTTTTGCCAAGACAGTCCTGGAGATGGAGGTGAACGGCCTGGACGACGTACAGACCACAGCAGCCGTGGTCACGCAGGTGAGGAACTCACACCCCAGGACCTCAGGGTACTCTCCAGTGCAGTGGGTCCTGGGCATCCCTGAGCTCCGTGTTCCAGGCAGCCTGCTCGCCGACCCCGAGCGCGAGCGTTTGGAGGTGATGGAAAGCGCAGAGGATCCTAGCAGTGCAATGTCTCGCACCCTAGGACTGCGCGAGGCCGCGAAGGTGGCGACGATCCGAATGGATTCCGATAGCCGTGTTCGCCGGGCACTTTTGCGGAAGTCAACGCCAACTCGTGGCCCCTACCCTGTCGGTTCCTACGTCTACTTCTATAGGGCTCAGGCACAACCCGGGACTTCGCGAACCTACCGTTGGCACGGGCCGGCAAGAGTGATAGGAGTTGAGGTCCGGAACCAGCGGCGGCAACAAGACCCTGAACCACCAACCGACGGCGGCCAACCTCACACCTATTGGCTTCGCTACGGGGCCACGGTGGTGCTGGTGACCGGGGAGCAGCTTCGCTTTGCTTCCGAGGACGAGCTCCTGGCTGCGCACATGGTTCCGCAAGAGGCTTTGGAGCCTCCTTATGCACGCGGGGCAAGGAACTATGTGGATATGAGACCGGCTCCGGGGACTATGCCCCCTCCTTTGGAGCAGGAAGAGGAGAGGCCACCGCCGAATTCGTTGTCAACTCCCTCTGTGGTCGTGCCTGGCACGAACATATCTGTGCTACCTCAAGTACTACCACCGATCATAGAAGGCACGAACGAGGGCGGGTCTTTGGACAATATTGGCACGGCCGGTGACAATGCAGTCCCTCGAGATCCTCAGCAAGACCAAAGGACGGGAGGCCCTGAGATGGAACAACAGGTTCCAATGGACAATGGTGACGATGCAGTCCATCGAGATCCTGAGCAAGACCAAAGGACGGGAGGCCCTGGTACAGTCGTAGACCAGAACATGTCACGCAGGACATCGGAGGCCATTACAGAACCAGAGCCGTACCCTACACCGTCTTTTCGCCCCGCTGAAGCACCTCAAGCACAACTTCCACCACAGCCTGCCGTACCTGATCAAGGCACAGCTGCTTACAGACCCGTGAGGCATCCGCTTTTACGACAGCAGCGTGGACAGGACCAGGCTGGACCCTATGCCGCAGAGGAGGCGGACTACTTGGGCGACGCTGACTCTATGTGGGACGATGCAGACCTACCTGAGGTCGTCCGTGCCGCCAACCTGAAGCGCATGGTCAAGGACTATGCCGACTGCCCCGATGGGATCCTTGAGAGCGATTTCTTCGGAGGCTCAAGTTCTGAAGAAGGCGACCCGGACACCATGCCAGTGGAGAGTCCTGCCGACGTTCTCCTCACGGGCAAGGCGGTGAAGTCTGAGGTGAAGCTCAAGGAGCTGAGCCAAGGTGACCGAGAGAAGTTCGACGCTTCGATGGCAAAGGAATGGGCTTCGTGGCAGAAGTTCGGTGCAGTGGAGAAGCTCACTGACGAGCAGATTAAGCAGCTCCCGCCGGACACACAGATCATTGGCACCAGGTGGGTGCACACCGACAAGAATGCCAAGCCCCGACTCCTTGCCACCTACCTCTCGAAGAGGACCGGAAAGAGCAAGGCACAGATCGAGAAGGAGTTTCCCTTCGAGGCGAAGAGTCGGCTTGTGGTACAAGGCTGCCAAGAGAACCCACAGGACATCAGGTCGGACAGCCCCACCGCAAGCCTCCTGGCATTCAACCTCGTCTGTGCCATCGCTGTGATGAAGAACTGGTTGGTCACCGCTTGCGACGCTTCGACGGCCTATCTCCAATCCCAGGGGATCAGTCGTCTGCTGATTCTTCGACCTCCGAGACCACCTCCACCAGGCATCGACATCCACGACCTCCTTCGCGCAAAAGGGTCGATCTACGGAACGAAGGACGCTGGTCGCTCCTGGTGGAAGAAGCTCTTCAAGACGCTTAAGAAGCATGGCTGGATGATGTCGAAGATCGAAGCCGCGCTCTTTATCCTCTCCAAGGGCGGCTCACTGCTGGGTGTCCTGATTACCCACGTCGACGACCTCTTCAGTGCCGGAGAGGGCCCCGAGTACGAGGCCACAATCAAGGAGATGGAGGTCGAGCTGCACCTTAAGGTGAAGAAGGGCGAGTTCCGGTTTTGCGGGAAAAACGTGGTACAGAAGCAGGGCTACATCGAGCTTGACCAGTTCGACGCCATTGAGGGCATCGAGTACATGGCCCTCAGCGCGGACCGCCGCAAACAGCCGGGCTCACCCTTAAGTGAGTCGGAGAAGTCAGCCTTTCGCGGGCTGATTGGTCAGATGGGCTGGGTTTGCCGCCAGAGCCGACCGGACATCATGGTCAACGTCAGCTTGGCCTCCCAGACCATGGGCAACCCCACCATCAAGGACGTCGTCAACCTGAACAAGGCAGTGAAGATGCTAAAGGAGACGTCCGATGCAACCTGGAGGTTCTGCCAGTCTGACTTAACCTTGGAGGACGCCGTTGTCTTCTGCTTCGCCGACAGTAGCTTCTCAAACGGCCCTGGCATGAAGTCCCAGTGTGGATATGTGATCGGGTTTACCTCGGGTGAGATCACCAAGGGCAAGACCACACCCCTCTACATCCTGGAGACCTACTCTGGCGGGATCAAGCGAGTGTGCCGAAGCACCTTGGCGGCCGAGGCAAATGGATTCCTGATGGGGGTGGAGGCGGCCGAGTACCTCCGGAGCATCCTCATGGAGGTCCTGCACCCCGACATCCTGCTGCGGGACCTGGAGTCTGAGTTCCTCAAGAGCAAGATCGCCTGCTTTACGGACGCCAAGAGCTTGGAACAGACTCTGAACAAGGACGCTGGGCAGCCCCAGGACAAGCGTGTCAGGATCTTGGTGGCTCAGATAAAGGAGATACTGGGCGGCCCAGACTACGACAACGATGCCAGTGCTTACGCTGTTTGGGTGGACACCTCACAGATGCTTGCGGATGTGCTTACGAAGGCCGGCTGTGAACGCGAAGCTCTACTGAGTGCTCTTCGTGATGGCTGTTGGACCTTAGAGCCTACGGAGTCAGCTAAACAGAAGAAGCTGATGATCAGAGCCGGCAGGCACGCGCGCAAGGCAGCGTCCAAGACAAGGACGGGTGAAAATCCACCAGCCTAGCACTAGTGCAGTGTGTAGGCAGAGCGGAAGCGTCAGCTTGCCTGAACCGCGGTGTCTTGGATCGAAGGGCGCCCTTGTGGTAAAAAGTGGGCACTATCGTTGTGCAGTGCCTGCTGCACTTCTTTGATCATATTATCGATGTCGTTTGTCGTCGCGTTGGCGGCGTGTTGAGTCCTCGGGAACATCGGCTCTTGCCGCTGTGCTTGTGACTGCATACAGGAATCGGCTTGAAATCCTGGACAACTGGCAACTGGAAGCCAAGGGCGTGTCCTAGGTCTGCAGTTGGCATGTTTTGCTGCTAACCATTACAGCTGCCCCTGGCTCTCGGAGCTTTCGCTTCTTGCACCGGAACTTCCGAAGTCCTCTTGCACAAGCCAATCTGTTGGTTTCCGGGGCATGCATGGTCACTCGTACCTTCCAGGCTCAAGTTGGGCGATTCCATGTGGCTTTCCATGACAGAAGTGCAACTGGGTAGCAAGGACGTTACACTGCAGCATGCTGCCCAGTGCTGTATTGGACCACCGCCACATTGCCGTGTGGGCCGCATTGCGATCCTATGCCATAAGCTAGGAGACAGCTGCACTCTTGTGTTTCTGGCCTCAGGCGGAGATTGCGGGCTTGGACAATTTTTTCCAACCTGGCTGTGCATCCATAAAGCAACCGAATGCGTGCGAGGCTAGTCGGCTAGTCTTCGGAGTGTGCCGCAGAGCTGTAACAGCAACACATGACTTCCGACAGAGACGCCACTACGGTCACTACACTTATTTGTTTTCGACTGAGTGTTTATCCATGTCCTGCATGTACGCGTGATCTGCCTGCTCGGGCAAAGTGAAAGGAGCCTGAAAGATGCCGGCGGGTACGGAGCTGGAAGGTGGACTTCTGAATCATGAAGCACCACTCTGGACCAGCGACGAGCTTCACAACTCTGGTCTTCGAGCTCGACTTGACATCGATGGTGGCAAAGGGTGGGTTCCGGACACGACGGCGTTCTCGGTCGAAGGACACTGGACTCGCTGGAAACTGCTGCACGAGCGAACAGGGTGAGCGTCTTTTTCGAGACTCCATGTCACATCGCATTTGCTCATTGCCGCAGGTGCGCAACCGGGAATTGACATAGAGTCAGTTTGCAAGACCGATTGCCGTTTTTTCACAGCGGATGACAGTTTAGTAGGTCTAGCATCCGTCTGGAGCATCCAAGCTAGAGCCTCAGATGGGAAGCAAGGTGCTGCCTTTGCATGGATAAGATGATAGCGTCGTACATACATGGTCTCGACCCTATCGTTTGTGATTCCGCAGTTGTTCTGTGAGAGGCCGCCGCTGGCGTAGTGAACACCAAAGCTGTTTACCACACTGGGAATGAACGTTTCCGACGATCTTGGTCTTCGCTCGTGCATCGGCTTGGCAGATCCAGCCGCCTGCGCTCCGAGGATGGAAGTCCATGTGGAAAGTGCAAATCCTGACATGTTACCCAAGTCCTGCTATGTCTTCTGGCAGCACGACGCATTGAAGTCTTTTAGGGGAGGTTTGCTCAGCCAGATTTTGCCTTTTGGCTTATCAACTGTTGTGGCTTCTTGCGCATTGGGGTACTTGCTGAGCCAACAACAATCACGACCCCGACAACGACAGAATAAAGCATCAATCTTGACTGAGGTTGATTGACATTGTTTGTTCCTGACACTATGTGAGTATCTTCATCCTCTGAAGAGCCTGCCTAGTGCTGCAAAACCCAGTATGGTGCAACGGCGAACGTTGAAACCTGCCGAAAGGTGTTGAGCACAGCCTTAGGTGACATTCAACCGGATCGAATGCCAAAAGCAGTATCTTGCAATGCTGAAGCCCGCCAGATGCTGCAAGCTCGAGCCTCCTGCAACATTGAAGAGCGCCCCTCATGTGGTCCACACATAGCAAGACTGAGGAGGGCACATGCTGCTCAATATGGGGCGTGAAAACACAGCTTTCCGGCTAGCAGGCACAGTTTAGACAACTCAACACGAGATCCGGATCCTTCCACTGACATCCATCAATCCATTGATGCCACGATCCGAAGCTAGCGACTAGCGGCTGCGAGTAAGCTCCCACATGAAGTGTCACCCATTGGAACGGCACGAAGGACGTCGATGTGGAACTTGATTTGCTGCTCAATGTTGCTAAGGTGAGTGTGCGCGTGGGCGAAGTGCTCAAGCAGGGCAGATACGAACCTCAGAGAGCCACTGGGACAGATCATGTTGCCGGCCATGCCACGAGCTCCTAGCCTCATTCGACAGGCCCCAAGTAAAAACTGAATTGAATGCAAAAGGCTTCCGGACGAAAGAGCTTACGAAGGTTTCGAAGGACCAGGCCGCACCTTGAAGTGCTGGTGCTTCTGCATTGTGTCCCCAACCGAATCCACGCCCAACCCATATTGCCCGACCCATGATCCCAGCATGGACGGGCAGAAAGCAAGATCACGCACGAAGGTAGACATTGTCAGAATGCCAAGTTTGAGGCCTACACTTTCCCAGCAATCGATCGCCGGCGTGTGACTGGGCAAGCGGATGAGCATAGGCAACCTCCATGGTATGTTGCAGTTTAGGCATTGAAGGGCAGGTTATACCTTCTGAGATGAATCGCTGCGGGCACTGAGGACGTGCGCGTCGACGTCTACCAGCACGTGGGTAGCCACTCAGTCTCGATTGCGCTCCAAATTCTGCGGTCTCTTGGGCAGTGAAGTTGGTAATGCAGCCTGTGCTAGGTTGCATCCTGTCGGCCGAGCCGGACAGCGCTTCGATTCACGATGTCTTTGCCACCAGCACCCACCCGGATTTCCCGGCCATGAAGTTCAAGGTTGGGGAGATTTCCGGGTCGCATCAGGTCACATCTGCACCGGGCAGGTGAGTATGTCCACTCGGTCCGAGGAGGTCCAAAAGTCCAAGACCGATAGGGCTGCCAAGATGAAAGGGAGAGCCAAGGCACGGCAGCGCAACCACCCCACCAACATTACAGCCTCGGAGACTGTCCAGCCGGGCTTGAGGCTTTAGGCTTAGAGTGATAATGAGTGATAACAACCTATCCTCGCAGGAGTATTTGGGAAAGCATCGAATCGAAGCTTCTCGGTGATGCACAGACATCTTGCAGCCCTGCCATGATGCATGCAGATCCCGTTGCCAGTCTCGACACTTGGGTCCCACCATTGTACACGCCATATCGCTTCGGATCGTATGCCTGCTCTTACATTTTACATACACCCACATGCATCTGTTGCTTCACACCTGTGGCATGCAGTTCTCGATTGGCTTAGCATAGCAGCAGTGTCGGACCTGAAGCTGTGATCGTCCTGGACCTAGTAAGTGCAAAACCGATCAGCGACTGTCTAAGGAAAAGCTTTCCGAAGCAGTCAAGGCTGTCGGCAAGGGCTGCATAAAACAGTGGCTGTGCGCAGAGCCACAGAGCCCTTGACTCTTGGGTAATCTAGGTATGTATGGGGATCAAGGGTCAGGGCCCAGTCGCGAGTCGCCAGTCTCTCGACGATCTGCGATGCCCATATCCACGGCGAATCTAGTGCGTTTCATGCCTCATACTCAACTAGGGAAAGATTGAGATTGTTCTTCGCTTTCGCAAGGCCTTGCTGAAGGACCCGGATTCGGAGCAAGGGCTTTCCAATGTTGATCCTGTCGGAGACGCTTGCGTCGGGCCAGTGTGGCCCGAGTTCATTCCCTGAATACAGGAGCAGCCTGCTGATGCTGTCGACTTCGTTTGCAAATACTTGGCCGCACTTTGGCATGCACGGCAGGGTGAGACCCGTGAAAATCCATTCACACACCGCCTCTTGCAAAAAAAGTGCTGAGAGATTTCAGGATACTGGCAGAAGCCAAAGCAAGGCACTGCACGCACTTTGCACTATCCTGAGGGCACAAAGAAAGACTCGGAGAAGGAGAAGCAGCTCCCACCCTTGGCCTCCGGTCGCCCGGACACGAGAAGAGTCTCAGTCTCTCTGTCTCTCTCTCCCTCTGTCTTTTAGGGGATGTTTGACACGGTCAAGGCAGCACCAAGGCCGCCGGGACCCGGCCCCTGCAGAAGGAAAAGGCGAGCTCGCTCCCTTCTCTCTCACCCCTGCTTTCGAATTGGAGTTTCTGTGAAGTTCTGAGAAGAGAGTTTGTCAGTGAGGAGCCGGAAAAGGTCGGCGAGGAATCCTTTGTCACCATCGACGGGACACTTTGGGTTGGCAAAAGCTCGACGATCCCTAAACCCAATTTAAGCTCCGCGGCAGGACACCAGGGCCACCAGCTCCAAGCGAAGCTGAGGAGCGGAGCAGAGCGGCACTGAGCGGGGTCCCCTTTTGAGCCGTGCCGGCAGGACCCACGGAACAGCGATTTGCCAGCAGTGCGATCGCAAGTTTGCCAGCTCCTCGCAGCTCGGATGCATGACGCACCCAATCCGTTTTGTCGGGCAGAGTTGTTGATTGTGTGTTCGAAGTCTGCAGGTCGAGGCCGCGGAAAATGGGCAGCTGGAGTCGGCTCTGAGGGACGCAAAGACCGACCCACAGGAGGCACTGCTTGAAGCCCACATTGAGTTGCCCCCGTTCTGCTTTTCCAGGGAGCAGCTATGAATGGAGTCCGAATGAAGACCGCGAACCTTCTCATGCAGGAGAGCCTTGGAATTCTTGAGCGGTCCGGCATTTCGAGTTGTCCTTTTCCCTGTCAGGCGGCAGACAATGGCGACCTGGAAGAGGCTAACAGAACTCCTGCGGCATTGCTGGCGCTTCTGCGAGAGAA
Source organism: Symbiodinium necroappetens (assembly GCA_905231915.1). Classification (NCBI taxonomy): domain Eukaryota; class Dinophyceae; order Suessiales; family Symbiodiniaceae; genus Symbiodinium; species Symbiodinium necroappetens. Next base: position 20,375 of record CAJNJA010044030.1, on the reverse strand, counting down.
AACGCTTCAGGCCATACGTCAGATCCAGGAAGGACCCCAGAACGATCAAGTCCGTCTCAAGGCACATGAAAGGGTTCTAGTTCTATAGTCTAGTATGTGTGTCATTTGCCAGGTGGCCAACTTGCTTATGACGGCTTCAGAAAACGGGGACCTGCACAAGGCTCTCACCGAGATAAAGGAGACTTTACGTGCAGCCACGCCAGCCAATTTAGGGGCCTTTCGGACCACCTTGAGGAAAACAAAGCTGGCGACAAGAACATGAGTAAGGATGAGGCGCGTGAAAGAGCCGCCGGCTTGCTCATCGAGGTCGGGTCACGTGTCTCCCGGAAAGTGCCTCTACAATCCGAATTCGGACACAGGGCACGGACAACACTTCTGACTTCTATCCCTGCAGGCTGCAGAGAACGGGACGTTGGAGCAGGCCGTTTCACTGCTGTTGAACCAGCCCATTATCCCCAGTGCACGGGGATCCCAAGATAGGTTGAGCAGCTTTTGCGACTGTTGTTTTTGACTTTATGCATTGCTTCATTTCAGCCGTCCGCTCCCTGTCCCAAACGCCTGTGCACTGTCAGCGGTTCGACGCTCCAGAAGATGAAATTCAGTCACAGAACACCCAAGGGCCAAAGGTCCACAAGCGCCCTTTTGCGGCAAGCTGAATTAAACGGTGCGGGGTATGTGTTTCGGCTCTCACATGTTTCTTGTAAAATGAGTTCTTTCCCTGGCCACACAGCGACGCGACGTGGCCTTCGCTACGCCTTGCCTCCCCGGCCTCTCGAAGACTCAAGCCGTTTCAACAACAGCTTGTTGGAAGACTCATTATGAGTCTGGTGTGTGTTTCGAATGGCTGGAGCTTCGCTTTGATGTGTGTCTGCGAGATTCTGCCAGAGTTGCAGCAGGCGTTGGCCGAGCTCAAGACCCCGACAGCCGACGAGCTCACCACGAGGGCTCCTGTGCAGCAACCATGCTGTCATGAAGGCACTGCCAAGCCCAGAATTCGCCTCACACAGAAATGCGCTGCAATCTAAACGTTCATGTCAGTCACATCCAAAGGTTGCCAAGGCCCTTTTCGATGCCATGCAGAATGGAGAGCTGGAGAAGGCCAGGAAAGTAGCGTTGAGACACTGTTGAGACCAGTATGGAATAATGGTGGAGAGTGGCTGCAGGCCATGGCAGGAATGCCGACGGGCACGGCTCCGACCGAGCCTGCGCCTGAAAATTCATTTCAGCCCGCCGCAGAGGCGGAGACCCCAGCCACTTCGGACCCAACTCCAGCCGATCCAGCTCCGGCTGACCCTGCTCCGGCTGAGCCGGAAAAGCCATCCCAGCCCACAAAGGAGCTTGAGGGAAAGGCCGAAGTCGTAGAAGAAACCAACGCCTCCGGGAACGCAGCGTAAGGCACAGCCACGCATAGCCCGTCACCATGCCCAAGACATTCAAGCAGCATTTTTACTCCGAAATCTTACTCACAGTGTGCCTTTGGGGATCGCCGATGTCCCTGGAGGCGCATCGTCTCACAACGCAATCTGTGGAGTCTCCTGAAGGGTGGAGTGCTTTCATGTTCATGTTGAAGGCTCGCTGCGCGGTTTCAGCCTCGCTGGGAGAACCACGGAGCGCCGAGAGATGCAGCTAAATGCATGTGGGAAAGGGGCCTGAGGGTCGCTTCTCTGTAGTCACACATCTGCTTGGCGAATAGCTATGGCAGATGCTTCACAGATGTTCATGGCAGATGGGTGGATGTCGCCGATGTTGGGATTAGATTACATCGGGCATCATCGAGTGGATTTACGCTGGCATTTATCCACCCAGTTCCGTGATCGCATTGATGGAACAACTGCGTAAGGGATTCCGCACCTGGGCAAGACTGTACTCAGCACGCATTTAGTACCAGCAGTTGTCAGTCTCGTATCCAAGTCCTTCTGGTGCGCGTGCCTGCGCAGTGTTTAAGCCGCTGAAGAAGGGGGCATGTGTTATTTGAAGGGCCAAATTCGAGCTAGGTCGAGCTCATCGGATGCATATTTTTGTTACTTTTGTTTCCAATTTCACCACGAGCATGTCGAGGAGTTGTTGAGCGGTGCCTCGGGCTCACAGTTTTGGACACGGCATGGCACAGCTTATTCCATCAACAGCTTACGTGCTCATGCATCTCTAGCCGCTATTGCTAAAGAGACCTTACGCAGTACGATGCAGGGCAGATGCTGGACAGCGCAAAGTGGCATGGTATAAGCATCACAGGCAGCAGCACGACCAGTGGAAAGCCCTAGGGAGATTATCAGCTTCCGGTGGCCAGCTTGCAACAAGGCCAAGCGCATACCGTTAAATTCAAGAAGCTTTTGCCCAGCCCGGGCAGCCCGCAGAGCCTGCAAAGGCCCGCGGAGACGGCACATGTTCAAGCAATCAATCCAGCAATCGAGCGTCTGAAAGAAAGAGTCCCAGGCAGTGGTGCGGATGGTGCTTCTCCCCTCTGCAGTGGCGTTTCCGCTGCGCCAGCTTGTGAAGCTTGGCCACTGTGTCGCAACAGTGTCACAAGAGGCAGAGTAATCCTAAGTTGTGAATTTGTGTGTCCGGGAAGAGACCGGGGTGCCCAATGTTCCGTTTGAGGCCTCATCCTCGTGCAGGACAGTTCGTGGGATGCGGAAAGCATCGGAAAGCAGAGTTCTGATTTTGCGTTTGTCGGCAAGTAAGTGCCTGCTCCGTGGCGATCAGTCCTTGTCGTGGTCTTCGTCGTGCTGCTGTCATTCAATGCATATTGTCGGATAGAGGGCGACATGCTCGAACTGCTGTTGCACGATGTTTTGCCTGCCATGTTTGCAGGCATGACTTGCTCGGATTGAATCGAAATCAGATATACCTGTGAGCGACCTGACGAGCGGTCACTTTACATCTTTGGTGGTCTGAATGCTTTGGTCATTGGTCGTGTGCTGTCGCACGCGCTGCGTGGAGGGTTACACGGATGGCTTTCACTGAGTCATTCAACATGCTGCGGAGCAGAAAGGGAAGAGTGCACCACGAACACCGGCTTTGGAGTCCTTCAGGCCACCTTCCTTCTCTACTTCGCCTATGCTGCCTATGCAGCAAATCTGCAACGAAGTTCATTCTGCTCTGCAACATCGGAGTTGTCTGCACATGCGCTTAAGGACATCCGTCTCCACGCCATCCGGACGCACCCTGGCCAAAAGCTGTTCGGTACCGACCACCCCAGCCATCCCATCTTCCTGCAACGGATTTCCTTCATGCGAAGCTTCAGTGCAAGCTACGTCATGTGAAGGTTTGGGCACATCATCCACGAATTTGATCCGTGGTTTAACTACCGGGCTGCTGATGCTTGACTGCACAGACACTCTAGAAGAGCTTGTAGTGGGGTTCTGCTTTCCTGCTTTATTTCCTTGCTCAAGATGAGAAAGGTGCACCCTGATTTTTTTTGCAACGAGCAACATGAGCAATCGACTCAAGAGCAGAGATTTGCATGTCCCAGAATGCATCGGCGGCCTCAGAAAAGCCTTGAATTCTGAGAAACACGGGAGAAGTCACTGTTGGCCGGAAATGGCATGACTGAAGGCATGGTCACATGATACAGCCCAGGAGTACCTGGCACAGCACGGGCTGTCCAAGTTCTTCAAGTGGTACGACTACATGTCATGGTATCCAATCGGACGCCCCATAGGCCAGTAGGGCCCGGGCACTTGCACGATCAAAGCTTTGAGGTGGTCTTGTCGAGTTGCTGCGGCGCGGTTGCCTTTGCCGTGAGCCGTAAGGCACGACGATTTATCCTGGAATGCAGATGTGGGCTGTTGGCATTTGGGAGGCTGGCTGAGTTAGAAGGTTTTTTACTGTCAAAGACTCTTTTGATGACAACACTGGCAGGTGCTGAAACACGTCCCCGAGAGGAAGGCACAGACCTTGCAAAGCGTGCGGTATGTGATGGCATGTGGACGGGTTCCAGCTTTGAGCCGGGGGTCCAGTACACGGCCGGTGAACCCGGAAACTTTGTTCAGGGTCCTCGAAGTTGAGGGTGAGTATTTCCGCCCTGCACCGACAGTGCCAAACAGGTCCCTTTGCCTTTCATCCCGCCCCTGCGGCCGGTGGCATCTTGGGCACGGAGGCGGTCTGACTGGAGACTGCTGGCCGACAGCCGTCTTAAATGAGTTGCAATCCGCGCAGGAATGGCTGGCCGTTTATCTCTTCGCCACTGAAGCTCCCTTGCTGCACACACCGGGTTGGTACTGTTTTGTGTGGCAGGGTAGCTGTCTCCTGTTTGGCATGACAAGCAAGGTCCACGATGGCAGTTGGGCCAATGTCAGTTAATGACATATGCTGCATGATCCCACCGTGGCGTCTTGGCTTGGACAGCTTCATGTGTCGCAGCTGATGTGCAGATACGTTTGGTGCTTCATTAAGCAATATTAAGCACAGGAGTCTGCCCTCTGTTGCTCAGTAGTTGAGCGCGCGGCTGCTTCGTTCTTGCTCGAGTTGACCGCCTGACGGATTTACCGCATCCTTTAAGTAAACTGCCGTAGCCAAACCAACGTCACTTGAGCTTAAGCTGAGGTTCGGCTCTGTGGCACCTCAGCACTTTCGAGATGTGTTCGCGAAAGCAGCGCTCGCGTTGGTTGTTAGCCTTGCAAAGGTCGGATTCAGGTGCCCCCCAGGCTTTCGGCCAGTGTATACTTCGCAGCCATCAAGCAAGAACGTGACTTCCCTCAGCCTAAGCCGGTCGATTTCAAGAGTTCCTGGGAAGTCTCATCCAGCGTGCTGCATTGTGAGATGTAGGAACCGAGCACTCACGGCATGGCCTACAAGGCAGAAGGCATCACAACTAGGGAAAGCTGCCCACAACACAGGGGTCATTTGTGCCCTTCGGCCAGAGAGGTGCGTTTGATTCCCAAGCCTCTGAGCTAGAACTGTCTCTCAGCCCAAAGGCCTCGAGCACACGGTGAAGAGCAGTCGTCTCGCCTCGCAAAGGTTTCTCCCGCAAAGAGTGATCTCAGGCCTCGATCTTCACTGGTTTGCTGACCTACGAGATCTCACGCAGTGTGAATGCCGGCATTATGGCCCCTTATGCTGCAACAAACGAACTTGATCTCTGCAGCCGCCCGGAGACCGGAGCACAGTACACGGACATCTGCCTGTAGGTGTTACGGATCTTGCAGCATCGCGTCTTGGGACATTCCTGAGCACGGCGCGGCAAACACTCTTAGTTTTCTCTCTGCGAGTCCTCGCATTCCTCGCACAAGGCTACTGGCATCATGGCTGTCATTCCAGCCCACATCATGCGTTCAGTTGGAGGCGCTCCTTCGGGAAGATTGGGCTGGCAGACAGGTACATGGCAGATGTGTGTTTCGTTGCTAATTACGGCTAGTTCTCTCGACGTTGGCGTGCACCGTGCCACTCTTTGTATGTTCCTTTGCTGTGCTTGTGTTGGAGAAGCTCGTTTTCGAGAGGGATGACCGGATGACCAAGAACCGCTGCCTCAATTCCGGCTTCAATCCTTCTTGTTGAGATTGCTGATACTGTGTTCGTTTGAACGTTTCTTGTGATTGAAGCCACGCTTCGTGGCTTTCGCCTGTCTTCGTTCTTTGATGCAGCACCCAGGCTCGGCTAGACCCGTGTCCACTGCCAGGGAAGTTCGACAATGAGGCTGTCGCCATGACCGCCATTTGCATGACGTGCCTCAAGCTGCAATTCAGGCAGGCTGGGATGTGCAGCAAGCGATTGTTATCGGATATCGTCGGCACATTGGCCCGACTTCTGGAGATCAATCTGCCAAGTCACGGCTACCTCCTGTTTACAAATATTCCCACGCTCAGGTCCTGATATTTTGGAATTTCCAGAACTTACGATGTGGAGCGGGCAGGGGGGTGGGGCGGGGGGCGGAGCCTTCTTTCCAGGTCCATGTCTGCAAAACAGGGTGCCTTTGGGCATAACCCTGCCCTGGGCACCTCCACGTTCACACACAAAAACACACAAGCACACGCACACGCGCACACACACACACACACACTCAGGCTTGGCGAGAACTGATGCGAAGAAGACTGGGTCGTCGTCGTCGTCTTTGTCATCGTCGTCGTTTGCCAGATGGTGGGGATACGGGTCCTGTCCCCGGCAAGGTGGGAAAAAGGGTCCGGTCCCTGGTGCTCAGTATAGTGAGGACAAGGTTTCTGTCCTCGGCACCGAGTTGGGGATGGTAGGCAATAGTAGGGTCCAGTCCGCGTTGAGGATTGGGTCCCGTCCTCAGGTGCAGGTACATGCCTGAGCGTCCTCAGGCATCCCCCCTTTGCTCACACAGCTTCGTTGGGCATGGTAGTGAGTAAAGGACCATGGCCCCCTGCACCTACTTGACGCCGTGTCCAGGCGTTTACACACACACACATCCGAGGGGCCCCTCAGATCTTTCCTACAAAAAAGCACAGTTGCGCGTGTGTCAAAATGACCGGGGTACTCATGGGAGCGGCGTGAGCAGCAGTTTTTTTCCCATCTCTGAGTCTGCGACAAATTCCCCCCATTCCGATCCGAGGTCGAATGTTCTTATCTACTTCGTTCAGAAGTACCCAGAGGCTGGAGAATCGGTGTTCATCCGAGGTTCGCCAATATGTCCTATGTTGTAGTCTTTTGCGATCTCTACGACAGCTGTGCATGCTTGGTCGAGAACAGAGGGCAAAATCTGCCAGCCTAAGCCCTAAACCCTAAGCTCATCCCATCTCACAATGGGGCTTCAAGTTGGGACTCTGAATGGGCTGCTTTGTGCGCCAAGCCCCTCAGGGCTTTCCCGCCGACGTCTGGTTTCGAAAGCGGGAGCTGTAGCTCCACTGTGATGACCCTGCCTTCCAAAGCCCCAGTTCAGAAGAAAACTCATGCGAGCTTTGCCGTGGGCATGGAGATCTTTGAACCCCCCAACCACCCAAACCCGAAACCCAAGACTACACCCCAAGCCCTGAACCCGAAATCAACCGCCCCGAGCCTTTTCTTCGACCCTGCTCTTGCCCAGGTGTTCTTCCTTTGCCTGGACAACTTGTCTGAGGGTGCGGGGCCGACCTCGGGGGGTGTTTGGAATACAGCGGCCCTGGGCTCAAAACGAAGGGCTTCAATGTGAAGAAGGCGGTCTTAAGACTTGGCAATAGTATTGCATCAGGCTCCTTGTGAACTTGTTATGATCTATACTGTTATAACATACCCCTAAGCCCCAAGCCTTATTTTCCTCATATGTCGCAACCCCAACCTCTTCTGTCTGTACCAGACAGTCTCCGTGGCTGCGACCCACAACCCCGAAGTCTCCTCGTCCAGTGTTGAGAACAAGCGAATGTGGGGCCATAAAGTAATTAGGCTCGTAGGATATATGGTCGTAGAATGACATTGGGACTGCAAGGGTGTTTAATTCGTCATCATTCCGATCTTCTTGTTGCTTCGCCACTTAATCCGGCGCTCTGCCCCTGCAACCATCAACACGGTCGTTGTTCTGGTTGTTCGCTCCTCTCGGTTAGCCAGCCGAAGCAAGCATGAGCAAGCGAAACGCCGCAAGGGAACTGTAGAGCCTGGCAACTGCGCCAGGCGCGAACCTCTTGAATCTCGACCCCATCCGCGGCGCCAGAAACTTCCTCTTTGTTGAGGGCGACATTCTGCCGGGATACCCGGGTGCTGGATGCTGTTGGAGAGGGCGTTGAGGAGACCTGCATGCATCCGGCCGACCTTGCAGCTATCGCCAGGCCTAAACCCTCAACCCTGAAAACATCTGAAGTTAAGTCGTGCATACCCAGCGCCAGGCCCCTCCGAAGCAAGATCTCAGAAACGAATGCTTGCAAGATATGCAAAAGCCCTTATCATCAACTTTGAGCCAGACAACCAAGGTGCAGTAAGGCTGTGAGGCGTGTGCTGGTGCGCCGCCCGCGGAGTTCAGCTTGTCAACTCCAAAATCCAGTCCTCATGCTTGCTGTTCTGGTTTTCTTTCCAGCGGTGGACAGGGTTCTGTTTACGCATAGTTTCCCATCCGGGCCGTGGGGGAAGATTTCGAAAAATAAAGCCCACGTCTTGCTGGAAGGTGGCCCGGTTTTGAGATCCAGGGTTTGCTAGGATAGTCGGAGATACACGGCTCACAGTGGACCTTATACCCACATCCCTGAAGAGTTAGGGCTGACCTTAAACACACGCCAGGATCATGGTTGCGAGCCGAAGAAGCACAGGAACAGGGCACTCTTACGGCATGAGCTGTGAACCCAAGAGCCCGAAGTCCTCAATGCACAGCTCCACGTACCAACCTCAACTTTGTGCGGAGTTTGCTCCCAAACAGCACGGTGTACCATCGAACCTGAGCCGTGTAATCAATCCTCAATCGCGAAAGCCTGAACTCCTGAACCGAAAAACCCAGCAAATTCTCGAACCGCCTTTTCCCCCGCGCTCGCGCTTTCAGCCCGAAGCTGAAAGCCCCGAACCCGAGAGAAACCGAAGCTGGTGGGCTCCTGGCAGGCCGATCACCAGCTTGATACTGTGATGCACTTCGCAGCATCGTGGCTGCCATAGCTCTAGGGTTGAGAGACTTACCTGGACCCCAAAAGTATGTAGAAGAATTGTCCTTTTATAGGTTTTGGGCTTGGGCCATTCATTTACCTCGCATTTTGGGCTTAGGTAAGGCCTTCGGCAGTCTAGGAGGTCAGGGCCGGGGAGTCTTTGTTGTTCTCGCGCGGCTTTAACTTCCTTGGCCCAGTTACGCTTCTGTGACATGTACATCCATCACTTGCCTGGAACCTGCCCTCAGTGCACATCCAGAACCTAATCTGATTGGAGCAACTGCGCTGCCCCAGTTCACACTGAGCCATTCGAGACCTCCTGTGCACTCGGCTCATCGCAGGCACAGACTCATGTGGACCGTTCCTTTGTGGTGCCGATGAAGTTTACAGAGGCCGGAGCAGCGCTGGGACGATGTGTGTAGGGGATGTGGCAGCCGCGGGCTACGAGATCAATGTTCGAATTCCGTCGTGGGAGTTTAGGGCTGGGGTTTGAGACTTGAGACGGCTTTCGGGGTGTGAGGCTTAGGCCATGAGGGCTTGAGGCTTCAAAACCGGAACAGCTGAGCCTGAGAGTCAAAGGCTTTTGAGGCTGAGGGTTACGGGGCCCTACCGTTGATATTGTTGACTGATCCCTGGAGTCGCGGCATAAGACGAGACCCTATAGCCTAGATCCCACGCCGAAAGTCAGAAGGTCTGAATAGTTAGTTGCTCTACAATCTTTTATGCTCCCCATCTAATTGTAGAGCCCTTCTCATTCTAAATATGCTGTGTATACTACGATGCTATATACCCCACAGCCCCGTTCGGCCCCAAACCGACCAACCCAGAGACGTGGAAGGTAAACGCAATGGGAACGGCCGTGCTCTTGCAGGCCGGATCGGGATTACAGGTCACCATGAGTATTAGTTAATATTCGTTGGTTATCACGATAGCATCTTGCCAATAAAGCTAAGAACAACTCACGACTGTTCTATACCACTACATCAACAACGGTCTAGAACTCAGGTCTGAAACTACCGACGGATCTTTGTGACTCGATGAAGTTCGTGTCGAATTTAGGCTTTTCTAGGGGTTGCTTTGACGGTCTCGGGATAGATGAGAGGACAAGGACGGCCTTCAGCAAAATGCAGCAAGAGACTTTCCGAAGCGAAGATTTGGTGGTCGAAATTGTTCGTAGTAGCATCCCATTATGCTCCGCATACCATCCTCCCACAGTACGCAGGAAACTCGGCTCTAACTAATGCTTAAGGCCTCTAAGGCGGCCACCATCTTAGGTTTAGACTGATCCGAAGCTCTATACAGAATCAGCAGCATCACATCATCGCCTATGCTAAGTAGTCAGGCCTTAATGATTCTGAAGGCCCTTATCCTGGATGCCCAAACCCTCAATCCCAGTCACCAAGCTGCCCCTGAGGCTGCCCGGGAGTGCAGAATCCGCAGATTCCTTCACGTCAGTCTCAGCCTCGGGAGGTCTTCGGGGTCAGGGCTTCGGGGTTTCAGGTCGTTTTGAGGGTGTTCGGGTAATGGCTTAGGGCCTAAGGTTTCAGATCTTTCAGGGTGTTGGGGCTAGGGCTTTAAGCCTTGTTGGTTCTGGGGTTTGGGGTATTGTAGGACGGGTGTTCCGGGCTTTTGGCTTTCGGGTTCCGTGTTGAGGATTGTAGTTAAAGCCCACTTTGTAGCGTGTTGGTGCTTTTAGACTAGAGGCTCTGGGTGCCAAAAACTTTAATTTTCTCTGAGTTCGAGCCCCTTGGAGCGTCCCTTCCACAAGGGTGACGCATTCCTTCGGGGATCCGGAAACCACCTCCAGCTTTTCGAGCTTTCATGCCGAGGCACTGACGAGGTCTACGGCGAAAATGTGGCGGGCTCAAGCCCAGAGCGAAAGCAACGAAAAAGAGGGAGTGAGAGAGCGCGGGAGAGAGAGAGGGATAGATAGGAGTAAGTCCTACACCCCAAACGTAGAAGTCCAGAACGTGTTTCTATATTCTACATGCTGAAGCTGACTACCGACGAGTTTCGCTAATGTGATTGTGCGACTTGACTATATGTGTTGTAGCAGCTCGGTCGACTACGGCCGCTACCGGTTGACAATGTCATGCATGGCAATGGCACATCGTGGCCACACTGAAAGCGCTGGGCTGACTTTCGGGGTTTGAACTAATCATCGACGCTCCAAATCTGTAGCCAGAAAGCAGCTCACAGAACATGGGGCCCGTCATTCACACCTAATTTGCTCATCCCTATCACGCCAGGTCCACGGCCACATCTTTTCTGAGACGGATGGCTTCCGTCCGATGAACCCGTACAGCGCCTCAAAGGCAGGGAGGGTTTCGGGGCGTAGGATGTTAGGATGCCGAAACCCTGGTCAGAATACAGCAACGTCATCCATTTTTCAAATTTTTGTGGTACCTGCCACATTGAACGGATCCGCCTCCCTACTTGGAGTTGGCGTCCAACTGACAGCCGACACACATCTGGAGGAGAAGCAAAATCAAGCTTTGAGCAAAAGACAGCGACAACTTGATGCCTTATGCCAGGTTCAAACTGCAACCAGGGTTTCATTTGACACATTCCACAAGTCGAAAGAGGATGCTTTACACTTCAAGCATGAAGAGTTGCTCAAGGTTCGGGGTATTTTTGCAGAATACGGACCCATACTTCGAGTTAGTCGTGATAAGAGCTGCCCTCGAAAGGACACCAACTTGGAGCAACTCCTAAGCCCTGAACCTTAATCACTAAACCCAAAACCTTATACCCGAAATCCCAAAGCCCAAATATCAAGACCCCGGCCCAGGCGGCAGCTGAGTGTATTGTCCACGGATATGCCCAGCGCCGAGAAGAGAGCCGAGGAGGGAACGTATTCAGAGGGCTTTCAGGGCTTAGGGTTTCAGTTGATGGTACCAAGTTACAAGAATTACCATGCAATACTATTCCTTAGGCTTCCTCGATGTTACTATGTGATGCAAACCACCGAAACCGTATTCTGACCATGAAGGCCCGTATCATTATTGTTCCAACCTCCTTTTGCAACTCACGCGGCAAGTCCAGGATTCTCGTAGTATTTCTTGTGAGCGCTTTGCTGCAGGTGTTTTGTTTCAACTCAGCAAAGGTAGGGTTCCAAGGTTCAGGCAGATGTTTGAGGTTGGGGATTTTGGTGTATCTGTAGGCCCCCACGATCAGTGGGAGCTTTGTTTTAGAGGCACTTCCATGGGAAGCTCCTCGCCAACCCCACAGAAACCTACAAAGACCCTATCATATCAATCACGGATTGCCTCCTTCTGCGCCCTCAGCAAGAGCAAAACTTCCATGGGATGAAGCGCTATATGAAAACCGTAGACACCTCTGCGGTGAGCCCAGCCCTGATAATACTAATGGTGCCGAGCATAGTAAACACAACGACAGCAACGATCGCGATAGGAGCACTTGCCGGCCCTGATGCCACTTCCTGGCAAACCCTACGACCCTAAACCCTAAACCCGGACACATGCAGTTGGGAAAGAGGCCCTTTACAAAGAGCAAGCCCTAAACCCCAAACCCTAAGACAGTTCAGGTAGAATCCTTCGGCAGGGACTTGCCCATTGTTGCCCCCGGGCGGCAGTTCCAGAAGTCAATGGCTTTCATGGGAGTGGGAGCGGTGGTTCCCAGGTATGGGCACTAGCTTGCTTGGTGTAAGGTGATGTAGTGATGCATAAGGTGATGTAAGGGCTTCCGTGCAGGGGTCATGGTTCAGGGCTTGGGTGTAAAGTTATACTACATGATAAACACTACTTACCATATTGAGCCTGAGTTACGTGTTATGACACGGCACACATCTTCGATACTCTCATTCTTGAAGTATGCGGGACTTGATGGGTCGTCCTCCCAACCGCACAACCCGAGTTGCCGGGCTTTGGATTTGCGGGGGCCGAGCTCATGGGTCCTGCCTAGAACGCTTCAGGTGGTTCGTCCGAACAATATCTACGGGCCCCGGCAGTATCCGGAGAAGCCTGGCGCTCATGGGTCGGGCAGCTTCAGGTCCTTTTTCCAAGTGAGGTCAGGTCAAGAAATGCAGCAACCCCGCCCCCACCTCCACAGATGCAGCCAAAGCGACCAAACTTTCGACAGACTTTTGAACCAGTGAAGGCGCCTGCAACAAAGGTAAGCCTGGTATGCAGCCCAACAGCCTCGGATAAACACCAGAAACGGCCAAGCAACCCGGACAGTGCTAAGACGAGCTGTAGAGCTTACACACATCCGCTCAAAAGTGTACCAACATGGTCACAAAGATCTCCTGCATAAGGACACAGCCGTTTAGCACAAAGACCCTGTGATAAACGACAGAGCCTTCCAAACAGGCAGTTCCGACACCTGTAGACTAGACCATTCATGACATCAAGAACCCTTCAGACTCCAGACGCCTTACACCCACAAGCCAAGTCTGGATCTCTTCTACACCCTTAAATCCGAACCCCAAAGCACACACCTTTTCAATGCCTCAACGCCCAAATCCCTCAACTCAGAATTACACTCCTAATTCCTAGTCCATTTAACACCTCAAAATGACCCGGTGAGACTCAACCATAGACCCTGAAGACATTCTATTGCCTCTTGGATTCATCTCAAATCCCTAAACCCCTCGTCACCCTGGGCCTCAAAACCGCACTTCACCCTAAGCCCTAAGCCCTACTCCCCCCCGTACATCGTTAAGAAGTCCTGATATTCGGCTTCAGCTCTAAATCCTATGCCGCACATAAGCCTTTCAAAAAGGCATCGTTAAAAAGTCCTATTAATTGGCTTCAACTCTAACTCCTATAGTCCTATAGGGTACATAAGCCTTTAAAAGGGCATTTTGTTAGGCTCATCCCAAAGTTCATCCTTCGACTGCAGCGGCAGCAAAGACTCCCTCTGCACGGAGGCCCGCAGCTCCTTGGCATGGGGATTTCTTTTCGGTTTAGTCGGATTTGGTGAATATAGGGTTAAGGACTTAGGATTCAACACATTGGGGGGTTTGGCATTTAGGGTCAAGGGTCTATGGCCTTTCGGGTGCTTTTCAGGTTGAAGGGTTTTTTGATGAGTGTGACTGCGGGTTTCGGTTTAGCACCAAGCGAAATCCCACTTGTCAAACAAAAAAAGCAAGCCTGGTTGGCTCGGTTTTTCGAAGAAACCGACCCCGCGGAAAGCGTTGGATCCTCAAGCCTCAGCTTTGGGCGACTCTGCAGCCTCAAAAGACGATCAAGTTCTAATCTAAATGAAGCATTGTCGCTGGATAATTTATTGAAGCGTGAACAGCTAGAAGCTACACACTTCGGCCCTGGCCTGACTCATGTCGTTTAAACGCTTGTCGGAAGCAAGAGACGTAGGGTTTGAGAAAATCAGGCACGCTTACAGCCTCCTCTGCATAGTAGGACCGTCCTCCCGAATCAGATTCTAGACATGGGAAGGCGGATCAGCCAGACGATCCTTCCTCTTCGTCGAGGATGCCGCCAAGGCCGTCGTACTGGGTATCCTTGTACGCTCGGGAAGTCTCTCGGAGCAACGGTGAGAACACAGTCTACGGAAAAACTTAGGCGATGTGGCGGGGAACGGCTCCATGCCCAAAGAAACTTTCTGATTCTGCCGGCTTGGCGTATCCTGTCATATCTGCGGTGCTTAGGTTTTCAGGCGATAATATAGGGGCCCAAATGAGTACCGACATTATTTTGGGGTTCCTTATTCTATCAAGTATGATCGTGTAGGACAAAACCCTATTCTAATGGTTTACGGAGCATTCCCAACACCGTCCGCAGCCCCAGTGCAACGACGCTGTCCCTTGTTCTGACCTCTTGACTCTAATCCCTCTACTCGACGCCTTGACCCGACACTTGAACCTAGACCTCAAGCTTTAGACCTCGCCCCCAGGACTAAATGCCCCTAAACCCTAATCCCCAAAGGCCTGAATCCTGTGTTCCTGGCAGCTTCTTGCAGAGCCAGGCCTTCGACTTTGTTCTCAGAAAGGGCATCCCTGGTGAGGCTGGGGCTAGTTTTGATGGTTGGGGTTCTTGGGAGTGAAGGGATTCATTCTACAAGTGTTCTAACAATTCTAAAGGGTGCTTCCAGGGTCGAGGGTGCGATAGGATTTGCGCTCTTCGAATTTAGGTTTGAGGGTCCGGACTTTGGGGGCTAGGAGCTGACATCTTCCTCGCGCATGGGTTTGCAGAATCGGTTTGTGGCTTGACCTGCGTATCGGGCTTGGCATCTTTCGCAGTTCGAGTGCTTTTCAGCTGCCGTGCCCAAATGATCTTCGACCTGGGCTCCTATTCCAGAGGCACGAAGTTTGGTCATCCGGCTCCTAAGCCAGAAAGCTCACAGAGATCAAGCAAACCCTATAACAACTGCGGGCCCCAGTCCCGACACCTTGATTTCTAAGCCCCAAACCTAGACCCCAAGCCCAAAACCCAAAAGCCGACCTCAAGACCTGAAGTCCGAAACCCCTCCAGCCGTCAGGCTTACAACATCGGCGCAGAGCCGGGAAGCACCAAGACGGTCATCCAGGTAGACATCGGGCAGAGGGTTTCGGGAGCAAAGGTTATAGAGTTTGGGGTTTAGGGTTTAGGTTTAGGGGCCCTGGTTGCTACAGAATTCCTGAATCTTCAATTTCAAGCTGAGGCGGGTCGGGGCCTGCTAAATCAACCCTGAAACCTACACCCAGGGATTAAGGCTTCGGGTTGAGGCCTCTCGCAATCACGAGTTCTTGCCGGCGGAGAGAAAGAGGCGCTCAAAATAGAAACCCGAACCTTAAACCCTGGCGGATGAGCCCCTCACGGAAAGCCCCAAAGTGTCTGTCTCGATAGTTCTGGCATCAGTCCCCAAATAGAAGTACGGACGTGCTTCAGGATCTTGGGTTCGAGATGTATATAGGTAGGAGGGGTTAAGGGTTCGGATGTAAATTTAGGGTTTATCAGGGCTGGCTCAGTCCAGCAACATTTCAGATCTTTTGCCTTTCTGATGCCAGAGTTGGGTTTAGGGGTTGGCGTTCAGGGAAGGAGGACCACGGCACTGGAGTCGCCAGATTCACCTGCTTGTCGCCATCGTTGCGCTGTGCAAAAGAAGTTCAGTGTGATCATGTGGCGGAATGGTCCGTACTGCGGTTTGCCATGACGGACGAAATTCATGAAGTGCATGTGATGTGTTCTTAGAGCTCAAACATGTTGTTTTCTGTTGACGTCGCCTTGCTGGGGGCATTTGGCTTTTTGCTCGCATGTTGTTGGAATTAGGACGATTCAGGGTTGCGTCACAAAGCCGGGAGGTTTCTAGAACTCTCACCAGGCCTCATTCAGGGAACATGGGGCACAGGCTTCGGGGGATATGGAGGCTGTTTGCCAACTGCCTCAACCCTCTAGTGAGCGAGGGCTTTATGCTTCAAGCCTCGGGTCTCCTTCAGCTCAGATGAGGAGGCTGCATGTTTTGGTCACACACACACACGGGGGGGTAGCGTCGAGGCTTTTGGAATCTGGACCTCCGCTGGCTCGATGCAAAGCCATGTGATCCTCCTACTGAGTTGTTTTTTGTTGGAGCTTTTGGCACTTCGAGCAGCCGACTTCCATCCGAAACATTCTTGAAGAGCGCCAGCCTGAATGCCAAGTTAGGCGCAAGTCCCCCAGCAAGAAATCTTGAACGCTACACTCAGCTCCAAACTCACACCACCACCAAGCAGGTTGCCAAAGCTTTGATGCCTTTCTTTGACATTGATACTGACAGCGCCGACAGCCACCTTGAGGTCCTGCAGTTGGATCTGCTTCAGTTTTTAGGGCTTCAGATGAAGCTTTGCGTCTTTGACGGCCTTTTGAGGTTTCTCAAAGCTATGCTAAATGAGCTCTAAGGCAACCCGAGCCCATCCCAAGCGGCAGTGGAGTCACGGAGCTCATGCAAAGAGTGTCAAAGCATAGAGTTACATGTCAGAAGTCGTCAAGAATGGTGCCTGATGGTGCCTGCGGCCACGACGCCGGTATGATCAGCAGGAAGCCCCCAACATCCCTAGCCATCCCTATTCAGCATCCTTACTTGCAGGTGCAAAGTGTCAGTCTAGCCATCAACTGCTTTCGTATCTTCACTCTCGCTCTCGCTGGCTCTCCGGTCACCCTCATTCTCACTCTCAGTCTCTCTCGCTCTCTCTCTCTCTCTCTCTCTCTCTCTCTCTCTCACTTTCTCTCTCTGCCTCTCACTTCATCTCTCTCTCCCTGTGTCTCCGTCTAATTGTATACCTTGCCCGTGAGGCTGTAAATCCACAACCATGTGCGAGCCCGCATCTCTGTGAAGGTTGTTGCAGATCGAGTCAGAAACGACGCGTCGTACGACGTCCCACACTCGGTGTTGTCAAATTCCACCTTCGGGGCGCAGCATTTTGGGCTTGTGGCCGCTTCACAGCTTCAGATGTTGTTGGGACGGGCGTTGCATCGTGACGCTTGCGCGCCACAACCCTGAGGCTAAATCCCGCAAGTGCTTTAACTTTACCTCAGACCTGGATATCGAGCCTGTCTAAGCCCGCACCCCGCCGTGCATCCTCGATCTAGTTGATGCCCCCTCCGACCCCCAACCAGTTTTGCAGTGCTGGGGCTGAGGGTTTCTGCTAATACCTGGATCGGAATAGCTAGACATATCATTCCGTGATAGCCCCTATAATGCTTACATTAGTATATCGGTTATACAACAATGATCCCCCCAAATATTGATTGGCTTTACTTCTGCTGCTTTGGATTCGGGCTCGACCACCTTCGGGTTGGAGGGTTGAGCCAATCCGTCTCAAGTCGGGAAGACTGACACTCTCTAAACCTTAAAGCCCCTGAACCGATGGTTCGAACTCTGGGTCCTAAGGATTGCATGCGCGAACTACACTCCACCATATATTTATATATACATATAAATATAAATACAAATCTAAATATAAATATAAATATAAATAAATAAATATATATATATATATATATGTATGTACATATACACGTGTGTGTGCTCATGAACCTGTATACTAACACGGCTAGATGTCCTACACCCATCCGCAAAACCACAAAGGTGGAGAGCACCAAGATTTCCGAGTTGGGATGGTCGCCCTCCGTCACGTTCGAGGTTTCCTGCGGCGAGGGTTCGGGACTGGAGGCTTTCTTGACGGGCGGGTTTCAACCCTAGGCCCCAAACTTCCATGAGCCCTAAACCCTTAAACCCAACAGTGTAGGGGTCGTGAATGATCGTGGTCCAGCCTGCTGCAAAGGTTCAAGAGTCCCAGTCAGACCATTGAGGCCTCGAATCGGTCCGATACATTCAGAGTAAAGGAATTGGTCGCGGGGCCGCGCCGGCGCACGCGGAATGCGCACCACTTTAGTGGGGCCAGGGCTCTTCGGAGGTTTTCGGCTATTGACTCCCGGGAGCCGTCTTGGTGCGGAGTTAGATGGCTTAGATCTACACTCTCCAAAAGGCCTGAACCCTCAACTCTTGCGGGGGGTGCCGAAAGTTTGAGGAGGGCACCCATCGGGGGTGCGGAGGAGGGGCCTTTCGATTGTTTTCGTATATTTTCGTTCTCTGCTAGTCCAACTCAGGATCTGGAACAGCCGTTCTCGGCGACCTCTTGGATTTGCATCCTCTGGTCGTGCAACTGAAGTGCTGACTCTCTAAAGTGTCCCTCGTCTCGGCTGGCCCTCCTCACTGTTTGGGGTCAACGCCGGCATAATTGCAGTTATGCTTGGTTTCAACAGCAGCATCCTGCTAAAGGCCTTCAGAAGCAGCTGCCATGATCGTTGTCACCGGAATCTTGTTTCCATGAGATGGGTTCTGTGTTGCGTATAGGTGTGAGATATGACACCAAGCGGAGTGGGGTCTGCAGTTTAGGATTTAGGTGTCGAGCAAATCCTAGCCTGGGGACGTTTTGACCTGGAACCTTACACAAGGGGTAGCCCCTGCTGTCAGGAGGGGTTGCAGCGCACCGTTGAGTGGTACCTGTCAGCAGCTCAGAACTGCCTCACGATTGCACGGTTCAGGATTTCGGCACAGGTTACGGGCTGCCGGGTGCAGAGATGTTTCTAGACACTCGAAGCTAGGATGAGTGATGGTTGTAGACTGTAGACCCTAGGATAACGTCAGAAGAATGTGCTGCACGAGTTTGCGCGTCTGTGAAGAGAGCTCACTGACTGACAGCACTTCAGGCGAAGGTGCGTCGTGCAATGCATTGCAATGCCGTTGTAAGGATTCGGCATTCAAGGGTGAAAGAAGTAGCTGCAAAATTAGGGTTCGGGGTTTGGGGTTTTGGGTTTGGGGTTATGCTTCGCAGGAGGGGTTTTGACCGAAGCTCGTGGGCACAAAGACGAGGCGGTTGAGCTCTGCGTTTCCTCCAAAAGACAGGTTGGGGTGAAGGTTTTGGGTTGCCTATGCTTCCGAGGCAGCATCCGTCCCATTGGAAATCTGCCAGGGGCCCGGCATGTGCGCGCTTGGACATGTGTTCCGTGCAGCTTCAATTGACTAATGCCCGGAGGGAAGGGACCAAAGCCTGATTTTACAATCCCTCTAAAGCTTCGTCGTCGTGCTGCTGAAAGTGCCTTTGCAAGTCTCTGTCTTTTGCTGCCAGAAAAGACGCAGGCCAGCCAGGACGATATCTCATCTTCCGCGGCTCGTATTCGGGATTCGGGTCTGAGTCTTGGGTTATGGGCTTTCTGTTTTCCTTGACTGATTTTGAGCACCGGGTCTGAGGCCCTGGGTACGGGGGGTGCCCTCAATCCGTCCGTTAGCTGGCAACCGGCCCGAAGCCCGGGCCCTAAGTTCACTGCCCCGAACTCCTCGGTATCTCTACCTCGGAAACCCCACAACCCAGGAGCCCTCGATTCCAACACCCCGATGCCCAAGATTCGGCCTTACACCAACCTTTACAGTGAATGTCATGCAATTTTCAGGTGGAAGCTGCCCTGCGGGCTGACAACGGTGCCCCAACACCGACGGCAGCACTGTGAATCACTCTTGAAGGGGGTGCATAAGAAGAGAAACGCAATTCATGAAAAAAATACTTTCCAAATCATCGATAATGGTTAAAAGAATACTTATTGTGGCTTGCTTGAAATAGAAATTAAATCAATGGTATTCGAAATATTACATGAAATATTTTTCATATGAGTTCAAAAAATACATGTAGTGCAACAATTGGCATATGTTCGATATCATATAATTCTATTCTAGTTCGAAATAATTGCAATTTACACAATATTTACCACCACTCACTGTGGTAAAATTGTGTAAATTGAGGGAGAACGTGCAAAAAATTCGTGCGAAGAGGGTTTTTGCACACAAATACACTTATTTTAAGCTGATATGACCAGCGAAGCTGGTCATATTACCGGGCTTGCTTTTGGACTGGATTGGGTTTAATATGATAAGAAATAATAATAATAACAATATTCGAGATTATATAGTAGAAAGATTTTGATTTAATAATAAATAAATATAGTTTTGAATTTGAGTCTATATATATATATGTGAGAATATTGTTCTGTAAATTTCCGATTTGGGGATGAAATATTGATATTCTTAAGAATATATTTCTTTTGTAAGAAATCTATATATCGAAGATATTTTGAATTCTTGGAATAGATAGAGCAGAGAATAATATTTACCTTAGCTTTCAAAATTTCGATTAGATAAATCGTATATTCGATGAATTTCTTTATGGATAAATCGATAATGTGACTTTCTTTCTATAATATTTATAGATTTTTTTCATATAATATTTAAAAAAATTTAAAATAGATATATTTATATAATATGCTATAAGTATCGATTATTTTTATTTTTATTTTCTATAAATATAATAAAAAGAAATTATTTGTTAGTATCGATTAATTAATATCTAGTATCTTTATTCTTATTCTATTATGATAATATAGACTTATA
>CAJNJA010044019.1:11792-27040 GCA_905231915.1 Symbiodinium necroappetens | reverse complement strand
AGTGGCAGCAGCAGCAGTAGTAGTCGTCGTCGTAGTAACTGCAGTAGCAGCGGCACTCGTGGCAGTAGCAGCAGGAGCAGGAGCCAAAGGAGCGGTAGCAGTAGTTGTCGTCGTCATTTTCGTTGTAGCGGCAGGAGAAGAACTAACAGTAGCAACAATGACAGCAGCAACAGCAGCAGCACCTGCAAGCGACGAGGGAAGCTCATGACATGACCACAGTGTGTGCTCGCATTTTGTCATTATGATCGATGTGCACACCCATACAAACATATCTGATACCAAATTGACATGAGCATGCGCAAACTAAACCAACACATGTCAAGACGATAGAAAGATTTTGCTCAAACAAAATGTTATGTAGGGTGTGATAAACGCACAGCACCAGTGACAACAACATGCTAGCCGGCCTTATGAGGTAGACTTTCTCAGGGTGCAAAACCTGGCAAAGGCTCGCTGTTGGGATTCCTTGGGATTAGGTTGTTATACAGCTTATGGCACTCTTGACATGTCTCTTCGGGCTGTGCGAGCTGTAGAGTTTAGGCGGTCTGGCTTTTAGGGATTCGGGCTCAGCATGCTTTCCTGTGCAGGGCCTGCCGTGAGAAGGATATTTTGAAGCCTGAAGCCCCGCTTGACTACTGACGAAGTTCCAGCATGTAAGGTTTCTTTAATTCCCCGGAGGCAACTCCGAGCGCAGCTCCTATCTGCAGGTATTGTGCGGTGAGAACCCTGTGCTAAGTGTACTACTGACCTTTCTCCGACTTTCTCCCAGAAAGAACATATCTTTGTTGAGACATTGTAGTAGTTGGACTTGTATATAGTTTCAACACCAGGATCCTTTTTGGGCACCATGAGTTTACGGACGAACTAGGTGATTCGTGCCTCCCATGTGATAAGAAGGGCGCACAAAACGCAAAGCTCTACACGCTGAGAGGAAAGGCTTCAGAGTTGCAAACATGAGAGCTGAAAGTGATACAACTTTGGGTGTATTGTGTCGCCTGTGTTGAACTGCAGCGGAATTTAATTGCAACTGGGCAAGATCGTGGGCAGTTGATGCCCGGACAACTTCGAAAAAATCAACCGCCCCAACAAATAGCCCAGGACACGAACCAAGTCGGGACCGGAACACTCCGAATGCCCTAAACCCCGAATCGCTTACCAAAACGATGCAACATGAAAGCATAGAAATCAGGTCCCCAATCCCAAAAGCCCTAGACAACTTGAAAGCAAGGACACTACATAGAACGGATACTTCTTCAGAGCAGGCCTTCAGGGCCAGGAGTAAGCCTGGCTCGAAAGTTCAGCGAAACTTAATGGGTAGGGCAATGCATGCTTGTAGCAGTTCTAGTTACGCAATAACTGCAAAAGTACTATGAGCTTCGCTTAATACTAGCTGACTTTCAATTACTTGCAGAGGATTCTGCGTGCTATCATTACGGGCATCGTGTTCACGGTTCTCACCACTGCAGTCATTGATACTCCTATGTTTATTGATGTTGTGGTGTTGCTACAGTAGTAACTAGTACTGACATGCTATTTCAGGGTTGACGGAATTCATTCGTGAGGCTTTGTATTTTGCTGATGAGGCGTATTGCTTAGACTGGCTTGCATTCGTGGCTCCGGAGTACGGCGTGTGTTTCTGTTTTGCTTTCCGAGCCGTCAGAGAGGGATTGCTGTAGGGAGTTCAGGTGTTTACAGGTTGAGTGCAGTCTGTGGTGAGAGTATGTTGGTCCAGAAGTGCCTGAGGTTTAGAGTTTAGGAGGTTGCGAGATTCGGGCATCTCCTTTGTTCAGAAACCTGGCTCTTCATTGTCGACTTGGGCCTATGGTTATTACGGCTGCTGCTCCACCGTTTGGGTGTTCTGGGCGTCTGTTGCCAGCTTCCCGAAGCTAAACAGCTTTCAATCTCCGCCCACTAAACAAGACCGAATACAAAACCTACCTCATGAAGTAGCCGATGAGCCTCGACGTGCATCCTACAGCAACACGATTCCTCAAGCCCTATAAAACCTATCGACAAGCCTGAACCCGACACTCTGACACCCTCAACTCCAACTTGCAAGCCCTTTCCAGCGCCTATGGTTTCAAGCTGATGCTGCCCTCGATCCTCGGGAAGCGTGCGAAGGCTTTTAGGCCACAAGTCTGTCGGAGTCGGGCTTAACCGGCTTAACCAAGGGGTAGGGCGGGAGGAAACGGGGTACGGCTGAGACCTCTGATCTTTCTGATTCGAGGCCAGGGAACCATTTGCGTGGCGTCTAGGAACAACTTTTCCCATCATCCTAAACCCTAAAACCGCAACCGTGAAACCCTGAGCTCAAGAGTATCTGGGTTATACGACACAGGAGTCTTGGGGCTCCTCGAAACAAGGGATGTCTCATTCGGGATCTTGCGGGATTGAGGGTTTATGGTTTGTAAACCCCTTGTACATTCTTCTGCTGGGGACCGTGGTCTTTAGGTCCATTTTCGACCCTCCTCTTGTCGGAGCCCCAGATTTGGCCCATAGGGGCCCCAGGTACAATGGAACAGCGAAGGCTAGCCACTTTGCAATCTCGGGTTTGAATAGGAGAAGCTTAAGGTCCAGGAGCCTGGCAGGGGGGACCAGCCAATTCGAGAAAACCAGATTGATTCTGAAGGACTTAGGCCGCGCAGCACTTGCGGTCAGATACAATTTGAAAGCTTGCTGTCTACATTCGGGATTCTGGCACCACTCTATAATGGCCTTAATTCGCGATCGGACCAGAGAAGTTGCGAGTAGCGCTCCCCCCACTGGGTCGGCCGACAACAGTAAGCAATCATTGTAGCACGGGCTGGACTTACTTAATTGCTTATTCAATAGCCACTATAGACATCGGTACCTCGCTTACGCTATTACAAGGATCGCTACACATTGCTTCTTGCGTAGTACTGGTAATTGGTATTAGTGCCTCTGGAATTCCTTGAGTCCAAGCAGTCCAAGCACTCAGCCAATGCATCTTATCCTAAACTTGCAACTGACCATATAGAGGAAAGGGGCGCTTTGCGGTTTAGGGTTGCTTGCAACAGTATAAGCCCGCATAACGCACTCATGCACAACGCCAACAACCGGACCCTGCGAGAACTAGTTGTTCCGTGGATGGCTCTGAAAAGTAATGGCTCCAGCACAAATTGGTAAGCTGTGCTGTGTCCGGTTCAGGAACATCCTGTTCCTGCTATTTGCTATGAACCCTAAGGCCACTGAGAACACGACAACGAAATCTCCATTGAACACGAAGGTCGTTGAATCTCGACCTTCACGTTCTAGGGTGTGGAAACTGTTGCTTTGGAGGTTGGGGTAGACTTTAGGAAACTTGGGGCTTTGCGAGCTTCCATGGGCCTTGCACATTTTCTCCCACATCCAATGGCACGATCAGGCCAAAACGTTGAGACTACAGTCGGCTGACGTTAGAGGATCACCCCTCGCCTCCGAAGCCCAATATGGGGATCTTAGCTCCGTATAAATGTATGTCGCGATAAACAGTACAAGTAGAAGGACCGCTTCAAAATAGGGACGTGCGATTCATAGCCGTGCTTGAGTTTTCAGCTCCAACTGCATGTTGCAGCGAAGCTTGTCTAAGGTTCAAGGAGAGCGCTCAACAAATAAAGGAAACCGGCCAAAATGATGTCGTTCTGTTATGAAGTAGCTTTGCGTTGAGCCTAAACCCAAGAGCAGCACCATAAAGCCTGATCGCAAGCTGCACTCTGGCCAAAGAACCAGAACAGGAACGCTGAAACTCCAATGCCAGACCCTGAAAAGACCCTACCAAACACTGCCTGGGCCTAGGGACCCGCTTCTCCTAAGGCCCTTAGGCCCAACCTTGCCTCCTGAGACGTGGTCTCGTGCTGTGCGGAATGCAGCTATAGGGGGCAGTGCTAGGAGTGCCTACGCTAGTTCTTTGCGGTTTGCTGCTGGTGGAAAGATGCCATGACGTTGCCATACGCTTTCCGCTGTGGTTGGCTGACCGACATCACATGCCCGCCCCGCCTTATAAACAGAACCTGAAACCGTGTATACGGATACAGTAAAGTCGACACCCACACATGAACGTGCAACTTATACAAATCCAGAAGCAGCAGAAATGATGCTAGAACCCCCAAAACAATCCAGAAACCCGCAATTGAATCAAAACCCTGTAGACATCTAGAAGCCACCTATGCAAATCACCCTGTAGCCCCAAGCCCTGGTCAGTTTCCAAAGCCTGGCATGCCGAAAGCGTGGAAGTACAGCAGCCTGGGCCGCGAGAGGCTTCAAAGGGACATCGTTGCAGGTCTTGGCTTTTAGGGCTTTGATTTTGTGTTTGGCTTGGGCTTTAGGGTTAGGGTCTGGAGGTTGGGGATCTCAGGGGTCTCGGAATTTTGGGTTCTTCCTACAATCGTCTTTTGGGAACTAATAGAAGTACTCGTGAAATCGATGCTAAGGTCTTATGGCAGGCCATAAATTTTCCTCCTGGGACGATAGAAAGAAAGTATTGAGGCAGAGTTTTGGGATTCAGGGTTCTGGTGTTTATGTGAAGGCTTCAGTTTTTTAGGTTCAGGTGCAGGGTTTGGGTTTAGGGTCAGACGACAGGGGTTCAGGTGGTGGTAGGATTGGGGTGTGTGGGCTGTCTGGTGTTATCTGCTTGTAGCCGTTGGGGAAGGAAGCCTCTGGTCAAATAAATACAACACAAACTACAAAATAGAACGCACCTTCCCAAAAAAGAACTCATAACAACACTAAGCCCGACAAACCCGAAAAGAGCCCTGAATGCTCCAGGCAGCAAATCACGGAGCTGTCCGTGTAGGTCACCAAAGACCCGGCCTTAAAGGTATTGGGGTATCTGGGTTAAAGGTTTGGGTTCAAGGGTTTAGGCTTTTCGGGTTTAGGGCAAAAGGGTTTAGGGTTGGGGGGGGGGGGGTATTCGGGTACAGGATTTAGTAGAGGGTAACCCATCAGCCATTTCGTGAACCGCAAGCTACGCTGAAAGGCGACACCATGTGATCCGTCAGCTAGGCTCCTGCATGGACCTTCACGCTCTCGCTTCAGGGATTCCGGTCAGTGTTTGGATGTATGTGGTGTCTATAGCTTGGGTCGTTAGAGTCTATAGGATCCCGATGTACCGCTTGGGGATGATGGTACAACAATGCTTCGTCAGGTAGCAAGCGTGGTCCAATGCTGCGACAGCATTTTTTGCACGTAGTATTGCACGTCGTGTCGATTGAATTGTACGGGCTGTTCCAAATCAGGATCCCGATTGAGGGGCCTGTTGCTCTTAACACTCCTGTTCAACCAAATTATCGAAGGAATCCTCATGCCCGAACCCCGAAAAATGCCCTTAAGGGGATCCTAATCCAGAACAGGCCCCAACGTGTGGTGGAGGTGTGTCAGACCTGCTCCATTTGGAGTAGGCCGGCCCACAGCTGGGAGTTGGCCCAAAGGGCTTGAAAGGTGTAGGGCGTTCGGGGCTGAAGGCTTGGGAGTTGAAAGGTGCAGGACTAGGGGGCTTAGGGTTTACTTGTTTTAAAGTTTTAGAGGCGCGAGGTTTAAGAGCCTACTCTTGCAAGAGGTCCAGGCAAAACAGGCTTAGGGCTTACGCTGTCGGTGACGTCGTGGTTTCGGGAGTGAGCAACCTTCATGGCACGTCACCTCAGAGCTTTGGTCTTTTCAGGGCTTTGAGATCAAGGTTTGGGATTCAGGATCTACGGTTGCATGTGGCTGCAGAGGAAACTCAAGCGACCACATTGGAGTCACGTACATTTGCCTCGTGTAAGGTCATGCATATATTATGGTATAGCTCTGACAGAAAAAAACATGCACACACAAAAAGAGATCTGTTGGCATTCGAGGGAGATCTCGGAAATCCCGGGTGTTTCAGCACACAAATCCCATTTGGAGAAGTGTGCGCGACGGCTCTGTGAGACGAAAGATGCCAGAGCTTTCGGTTGTTCCTCTCAGTTTTATGGTTCCGTGGTATGGGGTGAGGCGCTGAGGGGGCAACGCATTTAAGGATTCAGTTTACATTTGTTTGTCCTAGCTGGATCGGAGCGGCCGGCTTAGAGAGGCCCCCCATTCTACACCTGAAACCCTGGACAGTCTAAGGGCCTAAAGGTAGGCCTGCTCTTAGTTGAAGGGTACTACATAGGATGCTTGTGGCAATACTCATGACTCACTTGTCCGGCATGTTCACGACACTTCAGCGCTCACGGCGCATGTTTGTGCTCTGGAGGGCCGCATCAAGCAAGATCTACTTGACCCTGAGCCAATACGGCGAAATACTAGGTCGTATACCCCAACTTCTTAGATTCCTCACTACTACCACTATTACTACTGCTACTGCTTCTACTACTGCTACTACTACTACTACCACCAACACCACCACTACCACTACACCGTCAGCCCTAAATACAATTAACAGTAGAGATGCGAAACTCAAAAATGCTCTAACCCCCCAAACCCAAAAGACACTGGACACGATACATGCCCTAACGAAAGTCTACACCCAATTCCCCTAAACATCATACTCTTGAAGCCTCAAACGTCATCCCAAACTCGGAATATCTCTAAACCCTAAACGCTTAACCCTCAAGGGCTCCAGAGATACGGCTCTCCAATGTGGCGTCGTTTTGACCAAGCCCTTCACAGACCTGTCAGGCTCGCAGCCCAGGGGCTTCCCTTTGTCGACGGGCTGAAGGGCTTTGTAGACTAAGGTGTGGAGTTGGAAGTTAGAGGGCTTCGGGGTTTACTTGTGGCTTTACAGTTCTAGGGTTGAGGGGTTTGTGGATGAGGTGAGTATTGAAGTGTGTTGAAGACTGAAGGTGCCGCACTTGCTCCATGATCCACGAGCTGTAGTGCTTCTGCAAGTGGTATCACTGTTCCTCTCGCTAGTCTTACTAATCTGACGATCCGAACGAATAGTTGGCATCCGACTGCAATCAGCCTGCCACGTGCGTGTCGAGGCTTGAAGGCAAGGTGGAACCATACAGGGGTGTCGGTCGTAGGCCTACGGGACTTCTGCCTTTCGCAGGCACTCCTTGTCATTGTCATTGTCGAGAGATATGCTTTTTGTGTATACAAAGAAAACAAACAAGCAACATAGGAATAAGCCAGTACATAAACAAATGAATGAACAAATGAATAAGTATAATATAATAGAAACATTAATACATAATAAGTACAGATGTGCGCAGACTGGAAAGATCAGGCCACTATAGAATCCCTATTCTAGTCGTTACAATTCCGGAACAATCTCCGGTCTGTCACAAGGCCTGAATAGGAAGCGCTCCTCGCGCAGCGAATTTAGCAGCACGGCTGTGTACCTTCAGCTTGACTCCTTCTTCAGGATTTACGAGTTCTTGTCCTGGTTTTCTTGCACTAGCTCCGTCTTCTACCTTCAGGAGTGTAAGGTTTAAGACTGCTTCGTCAGGCGCGGCCACTGCTGGTAATGTAGGGCTAGAATGGGGTCTGAGGGTGGATCGGACTGAATGTCTGGGCGATGCAGCGTGGATAGATCAAAGTAACAGGCGTATCCTGTGAACGAAGAACCCTGAGAGCCAACTAGAGGGGGGTTGAGGGTATAATAGAGCAACTCATATAAGAACTCTATATGTTTAAAAGGGGATACCGAAGCTCGACATAAACTCGGAGACACCAAGTCAGGCTGGGACAGGATTGGGTTGCGGATCTAAGGTCTAAGCGCCTTAAGTGTAAGAATTCAGGGCGTAAAGACTCTGGGGTTTAGGCTTTAATTAGAGTTGTGAGCCTAAGGCTTATAGGGCTTCGAGTCTTGGCATGGCTTAATGCTCAGTGTTCGTCGTAGGCGCAGGGGCGGTCTACAAGGGTTTGAGGCCAGTTCGTTTCGCAGTAGGCTTTTGAATCCGTGGTTTGAGGTAAGCCTCGACTTGGGGCCTTCGTAACCTACAACTTACATGTCGGGTTTAGACTTTATTTACAGTAGCATGCACTCCCACTCTTCTTGCCGAAAACCAAAACTGGATTTTGGTAAGGCGTCTAGCTTCGGTTCGGGCATGCGCGCTATAGGGTTTAGGGTCAGCTACAGCGCTCACCAAAACTGGAAGCTCTATCCTACACCACAATCCCAAAGTTCTCCAGGGCTCCGGGCAAAAACACAGAAGATATTCCAGCATGTTCGTCTCAAGTGATAGATACACCCTAAGCATCCTTAATCCTTGCACTCCTTGCATACCCATTTGCAGCCGGGGTGCACTTCGTCATGCACGCTACTCGCGTCCTTGAACGTCACAAGCAATGCAGAAGTCAGAAGACCCGCAACCATGAAGTCTATGAGCGCTCAACCCTGGACTACTGAGCCCTGAACCTTCGACTCTACAATATGAACCTTGGATGTCACGTACGCCCCGCCCACAACTCTCGGATGTAGAAGCAAGACCATTGAGCTTAATTACAGCTTGAAGCTATTCGGGCTCTGTGTTTGGTTTGGGCTGCTTTTCGGGTTTGTAGGTGGGAGAAAGACAGAGAGAGAGAGAGAGAGAGAGGAAATAACGCCCATTCTACTCATAATCATCATAGTCATTATCATCAGCTTGAAGCTTTGGGCTGTGATGTGCAGATTAGATCTCGGGTTCCCGAAATCCAAGATTGAAACTAAGTCTGAGCCCTCTTCTCAAACCCTGCCAAATGCCAAATGTGCCCGATACTTCACAATAGCTAAAGTGCAGTCTGCAGCCTTATTCCTTCTATCGTCGAAGTTGGCGAACTCTTGTCTTGCAGCTATACATTGCCCGAAATTCGAGCAACTGCAAATAACCTCTTAAGAACCTTTGCAGAAATGCAACCCCGAAAACAAAGAGAACCCGGATCTACAACCACCTGGGCCCACGAAAACTATTGACCCCCAGTTCAAACTTTACAAACTAGACCCGGCAAGGACTTCTCTGAGCAGTAAACAGGCACCAGGTGAGCTACAACCCCCCCGTGCCCCCCAGCTGAGGATGTCGCTGTGTGGTGACCTCAGATTAAATGCCGCTTCAATGGTCTGATCTCGTTATACTGTAGGGTTCTAGGGCTGCCACGAACTAGGGATTTAGGGTTGAGTGCATGGGGACTCGAAAGTCAGAATAGGGCCGAGTAGGGCTGAGTAGGCTTTCGGGGTTGTTCAGTGCTACTCCTCTTTGACGGTGTGAGGTTAGGGTGAAGCTGCTGTGAAAGCCACGTAGGACTAGCGTGCTGAGGTTAGCAACTGAAAGGAATTTCTTGTGGAGATTCAGATAGTTGGAAGCAAGCTTGCCTGCATTGGATTGTCAGTTGTGCAGGTGCTCGGACACTTCCAATCTGACCTTTGCGGGTCCAGAGGGATTTAGAGATCAGTCCTTGCATAAAGCTATAAGATCTCAGCACGTAGCACAATAAATATCTATGTCTAGACCTCGGGTGGAACACTCTTTGACCCTGGAGCCGTAAATAGCGCGCCCTAACACGAAACCAAATACTGGAAGATAATAGCAAACCTGGAGGTCTCTCCCACCAAAGGCCAATAAGGCGAGTTGCAATCCGGATCCTGGCTTCGTCTGGGTTCTCCTTGGTGTACGATCCGAATTTCACAGCATTGTTCAACATTTAAGCTTGTGTGAGGCATTCTGATTCCTGAACGTCACAGCCTCTTGAAATTGATGCGGGTAATTGCAACCCGCAATTCTCCCGCCGCGTGCTTGGCTCAAGTGTTCCGACATTCAGAATTACTACCTGCATCATCATATTCAACCTCAGCATCATAGCAGTCATCACACTTCAACCACACTCATGTTAAGTGGCTGCTATCAGCAAGTACTACGTCTAAGTGCAACATGACTGCTGATCACCTGTGTCGTCACCACATCCAAAGTTCGAGCTTCCGGATTCAGGCCCTAGGGCTTCGGCTGCTATGATGTGTCCACTGGCGCTGCCGACTTGTTTCACGAGTTTAAGGTGAGTGTTAGGATCCAGGGACGAAGGTTCAAGACCATGGGCCTGGCTTCTCGATGCATGCTGGAGGAAGGAGGAACGACCAACACCAACAAAGACCGTCTGCGAGAATCCGCGAGCAGCCCAACCCCACCCCTTCCACCCACCCCCCTGCACCGAAACATGTTCCTTTTGAGCACGAGACAGACCCAGAGCATGACAACCTTCTGCCGCAAAGACTAGCTTACTAGGCTCCGATTGCATTTGCTGACTGGCAACTGAAAGCTGCCACCGATACTCCCTAGTTGCCAGGTTCCCTGGTTCAAAAGGGATAACCATTCCATTCTGAAGCAGACTTCAAATTTGTACGTACATTACAGACAGGCACCTGCGAAGGTCGCACACTGCGGGCTTCGCCCAGAGAGCCGAAACACAACACATTTAGGATCCTGGAGCATGGAAGGGCTCCACGCATCCATGTCATGCGAGGTAGGTTTTCCATTCCATGCCTGCATCCCCACAACAGGAAACCCGACCTGAATCTGAAAATGCACTCCCCCAACATTCTCATTCTCAGGTGCTGCGTGCTCTTACCAACGAAAAGAGCTCGCTTCACCCACCCCACGAAAATTACCTGGCTTAGCATGCAGGGCTGTAAATCTCACGTTTAAACGAAACTCAACAGAAACGAACAAAGGCAAACACACACACACACATATATATATATATACGTGTGTATATATATATATGTTATTTGTATATGTAGTACATGTAGTAATGAAATAATGTACACAAGCCGA
Organism: Symbiodinium necroappetens; assembly: GCA_905231915.1. NCBI lineage: Eukaryota > Dinophyceae > Suessiales > Symbiodiniaceae > Symbiodinium > Symbiodinium necroappetens. The sequence continues at coordinate 16,334 of CAJNJA010044019.1, read as the reverse complement.
GCTTCCGAAGTCTCAAGAGCCCGCAGTTTCCCGGGCGAACAGGTCCAACTTGGCGTTTCGGAAGGGTACAGGGTGTACAGTAGCGAGCTGTTAGGGTTCTACAGTAGGGTCCCCTAAGGGTACTATCTAGGGTTCGATAGTAGCGGCCCTTGTAAAGGTTTGGCATTGCATTGGGCTCTTACGCACATCACTGGTCCCCTTCACTTGTGGATTCAGGGGGATGCGGATGGAAAGAAAAAACCCCCGAATAAAACCCCACTACCAAAAAAAATACGGAAGCAACCCGGGCTCCACGGCTGGGGTCATTGATTGCAGGGCGCTGGGGTTTGCGGGCTGAGGGTTTGGAAGTAGAGATGGGCTGTGGACGTTGCGGTGTTTGCATCTGGACAGAGGGTATGAAACAGCACAGCAAGAAAAGCAAACAAAGTGACCCTAAAGAACGAACATTGCGGCTTGTTCACTGTGGCTCCTCTGTCGTATGGTCCAATGGTTCAACATTCAGGATGATGGGTTTGGGATCATGGGTCAGGGGCAGGAGTTGCGGGCAGTAGCATAAGATCTGAGGATCTTTCGTGCTATCTCGAGCCTCAGGGCTATAGGCTTTGGTCTAATTAGGGCTTGAGGGGATGTGAGGGTCCGTGCATCATAAGATCTGTCATATGGGGGCAAAGGAGCACCTTGGGACTTCCCAAAGCTACGAAGTAGAATCTGCAGCTGGGTCCTACTAGGCATCATCGATGCTAGAGGTCTGGGCCCTAGCTTCGAGAGCCCGGTACCCTTCCGTCGCCGTATGCGGATGAGCAGCACATCATGAGGAATGAGCCCAGAGGGCACAAGGCGAAAATGATGGACGCCGTCCTTGGCTGATGTGCACAGAGGCCTTAAATTTCAGAGTGGGTTTGGGGGGTTATGTTTCATTACATAGGCATCCGGGTACTCTAAAGAGATACTGTTACTAATCGTTATAAGACCAAACCCTCAGCACCTTGACCTGAAAGATGTTGAAGAAAGGACCTCATACACTAGTGTATCATCAATTCTACCGCGGCCTGAGCCATAACCTTAAATTGGAGTTCGTTATCTCCTTCAGGCAAGCTTGCACCCGAAACCACTGCATGCAAACACCCCTAAACCGCAAACCCTGAACCCTAAAGCCCTAATACGGGGACCTTCATAATTCAAGCCAATAGACTGACCCGCAAGAAGGACCCTCGCACGAGTGGGGCTTGGGATAATCCGGCTCTAGCCTGATTAGCCAACCAAGATGCCACCCACGCCAACCCCTAAACCCTGTAACTACACCCTAAGTTCCGAAACGGAACATGGACTTTGCAGGAAATTCTAGGTTCCATGCCTTGGGCCGCAGGCTCGTCGGTATCTTAACAAACTCAAACCAAAACAGTGAGGGGCCCCGACTTTTGAGGCTCACGGGGTGCAGGGCTCGGGGTTCGGGATCATGGATTCGTCACCAAAGCCTTCACCTCGAATCACAGCATCCTTGAACCCCAAACCAACAAGCCAAACACTGAAGCTCCCAAAACGCCCAATCTGGTGGCTCGAAGAAGTGAGAAAGCTTATAGCCCTGAAAGGCTTTGCTGGGCTCAGGGCCCACAGGACTTCAGAAGCAAAGCAGAAGCTAGAGACTCCGAACAGCGTTATCCTCTGGCCTTTAAAGCACACTCCTACTCCAGAGATCCCCCAAAGGTAATCATTCTAGAACCATGCTCCAAACTTCAAGACTTATGACGGTGTTTTGCTAACCTCAGCTGGGTTTACGGTTTAGAGTTTAGGATGTGTCGTTCGGGCTTTTTTGCTCAGTGTTCTGAGTCGGACAATTTGAACAGGTTTGACCCGTAGGTTTCGGGGTTTAGATTGTGCTTCAGGCTTCGGGGTTCTAGGTTCTGACTTTCGAGGCGGAAGGGTGCAAAACCATCTTGTAAACATCATAGGCTGAACCCTGCAGCATGACACCTCCTAGCATTCAGGGCACATGGGCACTTAGCCTTAACAGTTGAAGCTGCTGAAAACCAAAACCCTAGGCAGTCTACTTGTAGGGCTGGTGTTTGTAGGCTTGCTGGCTGAAGCTCTAAATCCTTCTTGGGCTTGGGGTGTGGTGTCAACACCTCGCAGCCAGAGTGTCGTAACTGCGAAGCACATGGCTCCCAACTTGGCAAAAACAGTGAGGGTGCAGAAGACCAAGAAGAAGGATGATCCTGCTTGCAAGCGAATTAGGCTTGGTTGGGGGTGGGGGGGGGATAGTTGGAGTAACTTCTTGGCTGACATGGCCTGGGAAGTTCAAGTTAACGGTTTTCTGTGCAAGGAGGACCAAATGACCCCCAAAGCACAATTCCCACATCCTGCCTTCGAAAACCCCGTGTGCCTAACGATCTATACAGTGTCGAGGTCTGAGCATCTGTCAGGATTGCATCTCTTGGGCTCATAGAAGGCCCCGGCGGGCAAAACCGAGTCAAGTGACTTGAATGCCCAGCGACATCCCCAACACCTGATATCTCAAGCTTTTTGGAAATCGTCAATCCTAGTCATAGTCCTCAAACCTTAAACCCTCATCGCGGTGCCGACATCAGTGCTAGAGCTGAAAGAAAGATTCACTGGTAACTTATGCACATATTAGGGAACTCAATGACAAATTCATGATTTCACCTGTCTAGCGGGAGATAAGGTCCTGCTGTGGTGATGGCGCTGCCCGTTGTGGCGCTGCCCATGGTCTTCCTCGGTTCAGAGTTTACGCGCCGAATCCCCAACCATGGATTGACTCTGATTTGCATTCCCGATAGAGATTTGAGTTCCCGTGGATTAGTTGCACTATTTATCCAGGTTGTAGAACGGGCTCCCCGCCATTGTAGGTTCGTTTTGTGGGTTGATCGGTTTTTAGGTAGGCATCCAGGCGACCAGAAAAAGTGAACCTGGCAGTCAAACTCCAAAGCCTGACCTGTGAGCTCACTGCCCTAGAAGAACAGTAAGGATTCTACAGGAGTTTTATGCGGGCTATACAGGTTGTATACGGTTTACATACATGTTTTGTAAGTAAAATCTGTGCTGGAGTTCCACCATCGGTTTAAGAAACCCAACACCGCCTCAACCTACGCCACACTCTGCCTTTATTCCACGACATCAACAGGTACAGCCTGCAAGCAAGGAGTGAGACTGCAGCATCGGCTCTAGGTTTGACATTTTATGATGTTGGGACCATTCTACATGTATACGAACCTGATATGCTGAACTCCAACCTCCTTTCAATGTGTGCTTCAGTATCATCCCTTGACGCGGAGTAGTACGTTCTGTACATTGAGGCGGCGGCAATAAGCAACGTCTGTTTTTGTCAAAACTGCCGGAGAGCGGCCGGTCTCTCAAAAAAACACAAGCATTGCAGCGGAGCCCTTGTCAGATCAAGCGGAAGGTTGGAGGCTGAAGGGTTACAGGGTAAATCTTCAAGACTGATACTGTGCACTCGAAATCAGCTTCACTTGTTAGGATTTGTGGACCGGAGGCAAGAGCCGGTTGAGTATGACAAGGGTCAAGGCAAACCGCGTTCGCTGCAAACGCTGAGAAGCGTTTTCGGAGTTCGCACCTGTGCCAGGAATGAGGCAGAAAACCCCATACGCTTCTGGTTCTAGACCTCATGGTCCCATACCCAACAACAGTAAACTTACAAGAACTTTGAAAGACCTATCCTGAGCCGCTGCCTAGACACATACGGTTTGATGGCATGTTTTGCTGTCGGCCGCCCTCTCGCGCCGAGATAAACCAAGACACCGCAAAACCGCTGAGATACTCCAACACATAACTCTGCTGGCCAGTCATTAAGTTGAATGTGAGCCTCTCACTGTCTTGGCAGCAAGGCCTCAGGATATATGTGGCTTTACTGATCCCATTCGCTGTATCATAAAAACCGTTTTGCATTGCCACAGCTTCACATCTACCCAGCCCTTCGGCTTTGCATTGACCAAGCAGGAGCCCGGGAGACCATACAACTTTTCCTCCCTTCCATGAGTCAGCTGCTTGGAGAGACAGGAGACGCCATACTGCTGACGAAATATATAGATATTAGCCTAACCATCGGAGAATGTGGTTCAAGTGTTGACCACGACCACAGTACTCGGATATGCTGCATAAGCAGACAACACTAACACTGGTATTGACTGTCGGCATACATGCGTAAGCTTACACACACACACAAACAGACACCCAACCGGCAGCGAGAAGTATCATAATCATCCACAAAATCATCAGAGTCGCAATTATATAGTAGCAGCAGCAACAGCACCAGCAGCGGCGGCAGCAGCAGCAGCACCACCACCACCATCATCATCATCATCATCATCCTCAGTATCATCTTGATCATCATCACCACAATCATCACAAATATCCTCGCCATCAGAATCATCCTCATCTGCATCATGACCGTCATTCGTATCTCTCTGAATGTATGTATGGATGGATGGATGGATGGATGGATGGATGGATGGATGGACGGATGCATGCATGTATGTATGTATGCGTGTATATGTATATGTATATGTA
>CAJNJA010044019.1:0-11613 GCA_905231915.1 Symbiodinium necroappetens | reverse complement strand
GCATGCATGCGTATGTGTATGTGTATTTTCATATCTATATACATATCATATATATATGTATACATATATAGATATAGACATACTGATATGTATTGTGTAGACTTTAGTGAGTGCTGTGTTCCATCTGACTATCCAGAACAACACGGACTCTAAAATAGCTCGTCAGTACAAGTAGCGGTACGGAGTTTGTAAAGACACCCTGGTGAAGACCACCATCCAGTTTGAGATATACGCAGGAAAACCTAGATATGGATTGAAACTACAAAACCAGCTTCGGCCTAGCCATTCTTGGTCATCATCATCCAAAGCTTCGTGGCTGCCGTACTTGTACACCTTGGTTGGACTTAACGTTCAGGTTGTGAGTTTGCAGTCTTCCAGGGGATTGCAAAGGTATTCACAGTGGTTGTGCAGCTTTCCGTTTCGATTGTGGCAGGGCATAGTCTCTATTGGGCTTGCCATATGTTTCGTCTGGTTTCTGCGAGTTCGATAATTGTGGTTTGCTTACGTTGCGTGAACACCGGGTTGCACTCTCAGGAACTGTAGCAACTGCCGGCTTCGGCATCTCCACAGCTGTGTGACACTGGTAAGCAGACGCATGCACACACACAACACGTTGTCAGAAACTGACAGACTTGCCGAAAGTATCGAATCAGCAGCAAGATCTTGAACCTTGCATTCCACAACCCTGACAGGCGGCAATGTGCAAGCTGTAGTCAACAGCATAGCCTGTCCGTGACCCACTCAGATCAACCATCCCAAGGAACAAATAATCCCATGAACTCGCAACCGGCACCCAGAGCGCAATGTAGTTTCCGGTTTCAATCTAGTCGGGCGGAAACAGTGATTTTGCTGCGAAATGTTCGGGGTCCTGTCCTACGCTAAATGCAAGGCCTAAGTAAAACCTATCAGAAGCATACAGAGACTGTTCTATCGAGGCAAGAATGCTGAACCTCGAAACCTCTACCGTCACCTCGCCACACAAAGATGTCTAGATTTGAGCCATCGGCTACTAGGTTTACCCGCTTGGTGTCAACATTGAGGGCTGAGCTCGGCTGCAACGAGCTTTTGACAAGCATTGCATGGAGCCGCATAAGCGGCTTATAGGGTCGTAGGAGAAGTTACATGGGTGCTGGGGATGTGCTAAAGTTAGATGAGCTCTTGACATTCTTGCACGCATTGAAGGAATAGCAAAGCTTCGTACCAGCATCGCACGCATGTCAATGCGACACCGTAGTTGTCAACATCGCGAAACTCTTCATCTGGCTACTTTATTATGATTGTGAGCATGGCCACAAAACCACCATGATCACGACGATGCCTCCCAGGCCTTAAAACACACTGTCACACAGACAGGTAGACTGGCCCCGAAATTAAAACCGGACCCCAAAGCCCCAAACCCGAAAACCCTTCACCCTTAAACCCTGAACCCTTGCCCTTAATCGCCTATGAAGTAGATGAAGGCAATGACCTCAATCAGGCCGACCTGCCACTCCATCACCTCGGGACACGTGCATTGCCGCAGGGCGTCGCAAGGACTTCTGAACAAGGGCTTGAGATGGCTTGAGGGATATTGGATGCTTGTTGGGGTTTCTTAGGGCTTCTACGGTTGCAGGGTGGCGATGGCTTTTGGGATTGCTGGTGCAAAATCAACCTCTCCTGAGGTTTGCGGGTTTATGGATCAAGCTGGCAGGCCCTGAGCAAGTCTTGGTTTCGGACCGATTTGTTCTTAAGCCTTCATGCAATATCAGACCAGCCGAACCCAGAACTGTCTCTTGTGAGGCCAAATCCTTTGAACTAGGCGGCCGTCGTGATAAAGAAGGCCAGAACGATAATGACGATGATCGTCGAGAACACCACGATCCTCAAGATAACGGAGCAATGGATGTTGGGGGGGTGGAGGGGGTGGAGAATGGCGCCTAAATCGCATGGCAACCCAACGGCGCACGCTGTGAGGCTTTCTGTTTGGGGACCTGTCGACATGAAAGAATCAAGATCCTAGTTGGGACACCGCAAAGACCGCTCAGCTGGGATCAACCAGCACCAGCGGATCACTCTGAACACAGAGTGTACAAATCATGCTTCACAAACTGAGGACCACAATCCACAGCTTGTGGTGCAGGCTGTAAGGCTTCGGGAGTCGACTTCGGTCCTCCCGTTTGAAACCTCTTTCATGGGCGACATGGGGAGTGTTCTGTCTTGGGGACCTTCTGCCCTCCTGTCTCAAGCTCAGAGGCACCTCAGGGTATTAAGCAGTGTCTGTCTCAGGTTGTGGGGGGGGGGGCAAGTCCTGCGTCGAAATCCAACGAAATTGGGTGCCCTACTAGAAGGACCTCACATGTAGAACCAACTCCATAAACCTATCAGGGTTATACCAAGTCTGCTTGCTGGCACCTCGTGGCCCCCACTCATCCAACTTGATGGTTTTAGAGAATCGAATGTGCAGAGTTCAGGCCCTAGGCGCAGCAATCCTCAGGGTTTTCTTCTAGGGTTCTGGGCAATTCTCAAAGCGCGAACAAATAAGCGATACTCTAATGGCTCAGAGTCTGAAAGAAAAACCACAAGGACAACACTCAAGCCCAGACCGACCGCACAGCGCTCTGTTCTTCCAGGGGTCAATGACAATATGCAGCTGCGTGTGAAGAGGAGCATGCACACCTTAGTCAGGCAAAGCATAGGAGGCGAACGCTAAACCCCAAGCACCCTAACCGGCCCGAACCCCACCGAAGCCGCAAAAGCCTACAACAGGACCATCCAAAGCTCCTAAACTCAAACCCAGAAAAATGGCGGCCTCAAGTCCCAAAGCACAAGGGTGCTCCCTCCTCGGTAGACCTTTGGAGGCCCGGGAAGATGATAAATACAGTGCCGGAAAGCCCACAAAGAAGTGAAGGGGTACCCTCGACCTGCATCACCTGTAGCAATGGCCATCGAAAAACCCTAAGAACCCAAGCCCTAAACAGACATATGATTAGGACTTCAGCCCTAAGACCTAAGAATCCCTACTGCTCTAAATCCCGAAAGGTATGGCCCTAAGTATCAGCGCTAAACCGGCGTGCACCAAACTCCATAGAATCAGCTCGACTGCTTGCACCTCAAACCCGAAAACCGGGTGGGGATTTAGTAGAACCCTGAACCCCCCCCCCCCAGTTTAGGGTTTCAGGGTTTAGGGTTCGGGGATAACCTGAGCAGTCCTGAAATTACACCAGGCAAAACTGCCCAGAACGCTTGTGATCATGAGGAGGTTGTTCTAGACACGTGTTCCCGTTCAGGCCCATTTCGGGGGCTCAGGTATTGGCTTTGGAGTTGAGGGTTAGCTCCCTAAACCCCCCAAGAGGCCGCAAATGAAGCAGAATTGAGACCTGCCCTGCACCATGCAGCAGCCGTCAGGCCAAGGGGCGAGTGCTAGTGCACACAGCACAATCAGGCTAGTTGCAGTGCTGCTGATTAGCCTCAGTTTTGGCAGATGGGCTACAGGTAGAACAGCTCTGCCCTTGCCTCCCTTCCGTGAACTGACTAGCCCTACTAGCCGGCCCTCTATCTGAGCCCTTACCGGTGCTGCATCAGCTTCAGAGTTCGTGGTTTGGGCTGTGCAGGTTGGGATAAGACTTGGGCTTCGGGCTCGACTCTCTGCCATAACTCTGAGTCCGGAGGAGAAGAATGAGTCGGTTGAGCCGTGATCTAAACCCGTCAAAAGTCCCGATCTTATTGCAATGTCCGAACGGTAGAAGCTGAGCATACTGTTATCTGGTCAGAGGGGGCAACCTCCGTGACTACGTCTGGTGTGGCCAAGGGAGACATCATTCTTCAGCTGCAGCCTCTCGGACTTGAAGAACTAAATCCGCGATGATGTGGCGTGGGATGTGTGCGTCACTTCGAATTGGGGCAGCAGCTGAACTTGACAACTCCAAATGATGGTGATGGTGATGATGATGATCATGATGATCCTGATGGATCATGATGATGATGATGATGATGACCATGGTGATGTTGGCAATGATGATGATGATGATGATGAGGATGATGAGGATGATGATGGTTGCTGATGGTTAAGCTGCAAGAGCCAGGCAGTCCTGAGCGTGTGCTGTTTCCTGTTCTTCCCTCTGCACTGTATGAGCACGTACATGTTATAAGCTGTGAGCATAAAGAAGCCCAGATCACAGAATGGCTTCCGCCTTATGGGCCAGGGAAATCCACTGTTCGCTGCTGTGAGAATCCATTCCTTCATGCGCAATATCCACTGGTCTTGGGCCGCTGATGATGCGAGGCACGTGCTGGCGGACTCGACATGGACCCAGTCGCTGGACACCTGACAACGGTGAGAGACTGGGTGTTTTGAGACATTGCATCTTCATTTGGACTCTTCTAGTCTTGCAGACTGCTTCGTAGCCTAATCTTCTTTCTGTGTCCTCGTCCCGAAACACCACACCCCAAACCCAGCTGCCAATATCATCGGTTGCTGTCCTACACCATGGTAAAATCACCCATGCTGCGCATAAGCGTTTTTCGGGCTCCAAGAAACGTGTTTGTGCTGTCCGGAGCATTGTCAGCTTAGGGGTAGTAGGCCTCAGGTTTTGGGCTTCAGAACTTTATAGGATCATCTTAGAAGGCTCGGGGCATCTGCGCACAAGCCAGGCTTTCCAAACTGAATTCTCTGAGTTCAAGGATTTGCAGCTTCAACTAGGAACTAGTTGAAAACCTTGCGTCTTGGGTTCAGCCCCAAAGCCGACAGACCAATAAAAGCCTGCGTCACCCTACCAGGACCTGCTGCCCACTAGGATTTAGAGTGAAGATCGACATCGAATTGGCAAGTTGCCACAAGCAAAACGATCTAAAGTCAGAGGTCTCTGTTTATCCTGTGCACCAAAATCAGAAAACGTCAACAGTTACGTCCCTGAAGCCACATCACAAAACTATGAGACTAGAAAAACAACTGCACAATTAAACCGAAGGTAATATCTCTAAGGGCTAGGCTTCAACAGTTTATGTTTATCCTTTCTGAGTTCCTTGGCAACACGATGCAAGAATCCCATATCCAGCAGGCCTGAAACGCCGGCGCGGCCTTACCGCTGCTCTTGCCATTCCACGAGCTGATGTAGCTGGTCCAAGCCGCTTTATAGTCCAGGATCTGAAGGTTTAGGATGGACCCTACACCCGGAACCCTAACAATCCCTAAACCCTAAACCCTGAGCGCAACACCCTCAACCCTAAACCGTGGGCTTTGGTGGTGTTTCGGATTTGAGGGTTTCGGGGCTTAGACTGGGAGCCCAGGAGCTTCCAGAATCTTTTGCGCTTCGGCTTAGGATGAAGGTTTGCGGGTTCAGGATTGAGGGGTTACCCATAGGCCCCTAAGTAGTTCCTTTTTGGGATTACCTTATAGGATTCTACATATAAACCATAAAACGGAACTACTTAGGGGCCTATGGGTAGGGAGACACCCAGACTTCCGGAGTTGGGTTGTAGGACTTCTTGCTGGGTTCCAAGGTGTTAGGTCTGAGTGCTTCTGCTTCAGGACAATGATGTGGGGTCTTAGGTGTCGTTTGATCAGAGCTTTATGGGCTACTTCGAGGCAGATATTGTTGATAGTTTCACAATGTTCTTCCCGCAAGATTTAATTCAAGTAGCTTCTCGCCGGCAGAATGGGCTGCCGAATCAAACGGCCTAACCACGACAGGAAGATAACGCAGCCACAAACAAGGCAATAGGGCTCTGAGGTTCAGGATTTCGGGTGCAAAACCCTGGGTGCCGTTCCGGTTTGCTGCTTTATGGTTTAGAGGCTGCGGCGTATGGCTGTATGGCACTTCCCATCCGAGGCCTAAGACCCCCAACCCTGAGACCGAGCACCAGCCCAAATCCCTGACGCAGGTGCCGCAGACTCAAACCGGAAAACTCCAGCCGAAACCTAAACCCTCGATGACTATAAGCATCAACTAAAGCCTTAAACAAGGAACGGAAAAAACCAAGCCCGAAACCTATCTGACGTGCGCTCTCTGGGCAAGAGCGCTTCTCCCCGCGGCCTCCTGCACTTCTGCCTCCCGGTGAACGCCAGCTTCGAAGGAGTAGTACATTCCTGTTCAGGGGAAGCCTCTTTATGACGAATGTAGAAGCCTGAAACAGGGTTCCTCAATAGTACGTATACTAGAATAGACCGCGAAATCCTGGTCGAAGTGATAGGGCCCCTATATGAAAGGTTTGGGATTTGAATTTGTAGAGTTTTCAGGTCAGAGGTTTCGGGATTGGGGTTCAGGGCTGCAGGATTCGAAGGTTTCGGGTGTTGGTGGTAAATTGGGGTTCATGGTTGAGGGCTCTAGGGTTTTAGGGGGTGTATAGAGCACATGCGGAACAGATGGATTCTTTCTGAACGGGCTCCTGCAAGTCATCAGCTACTCCCGAATTGTTGGTCTGTTGTACGACGAGGGTTTAGGGCTTTGTTCGGGGATTAGGCTTTGGTCCTGTTTCAATACCAAGATACGCTTAAGGCCCATGTATGGTTATGCTACAATCTACCACTGAACCCATGCCCAGTCAGATGCTTAAGATGTTTGTTTAGGGTTTTCACGGCTGTGGAGCGCAGAGAGTGGTCCTTTGATGACATCGTTTTCGAGCCAGAGGTATCTGGTGCCACGAGTGGCGGAAGCCGAGGTATCCACCTGGGTGTCAATTGGGGCTTCGGGGTCTTGGGCTTTAGGAGTTTGGGGGATTGGGTGTTTAGGGCTTTATTGCTAAGGATTGTGGGATTTGAGTTGGTGGTAAGGTTTTCGGGATTTAGACGGGGAGCACTGATTGCAGCAGTTTGTAAAAAAATGCTTTTGAAGGGTAGCTCCATCTGGACACTGACAAATGCCCAGTCAGTAATAAGCAGTGATTTACATCCGCGGTCCCAGCCCAAATCCACCACGAAGTTGCGACCAGCGACTATGGAAGCTTAGATAGCTAGAACCTGACTTGGGGACTACGTTGTAGTCCATTTGCAGGGGCCTTACACGAAAGCCCTGCAGAACCATAACACAATTCCTCTAACCCGATCGTTATCAACATATATATATATACACATACATATGTATGTATATATATATATATATGTGTGTGTGTGTGCATACACAAAAAACCTGGCATAACCAGGAAACAACTAACCCCTGGACGACCCCTGAACTTCCGTAAACCTGATCGCAGTCAGGCAGCAAAAACCATAAACCAGTCCAAAACCCTCAACCACAGCAAAGACAAAGACGTAACGTAAATCAGATTCAGTGAAATCAAGGAGCCCCTGCAAAACCTGTGCACACCACTATAAGACTACAAGCCCTAGCAAACCCATCAGATCTATGAACACCAACCAGCAGAATCCTTAAACACCCGGCAACCCAAGAGCCCCGAACTCCCCATTACCAACCTGCGTTAAAAGCAAGCAGCAAAAAGCTTCGACAGGACGGGCCAATCGATGGCTTTCACTGGGAAACGGCCCTGAAACTGTCGCGAGAAGAGGCCTTGGTGCTTTACGGCTTAGGAGTCAGAGCTTTAAGAAGCTGCCACGGCTTAGAGTTGCTAGGTTCCGGACTGAAGGGTTTTGGGGATCACCAGGGTTCAGGCTTCAGGTTATGGTCCCTGTGACTGAAGATTCTGCAGACTGTGAATGCTGCTTCTGCTTCCACCACCGGCCGAGAGCTTAGGGAGACTGCTCTGGGGTTGATCTGGAGTTGCATGACATCTTTCCCCGAAGCAGCGAAGCAGAGACATCCCGAGATCGTTAGAGCTTACATTCTAAGAATAGCTTACGGTTCAGCAGTTCAGCCGTAAACCCTAAACCCTAAACCCAATGTCCCGTTCTACTTATTCAGACCCCTACCATTGGAACCGAAAGCCTCAGGCGAGCGACGGAAGTCCTCAAACCAGCACCACCGCCTGCGCAGGGTCAGCAAAACGGGGGCCATAACAGAGTGGGAAGCTTTTATGGTGTCATAAGGGATTTTGCAGGGTGTGAGGCTACTAAGTATCCAGGCCGTTTCATTCGGGCTCGGGGTCTCAGATTTGGACTTAGACTTCAGTACTCAAGGTCAAGAGTGTGGGGTCGAGAGTGTGATGTGAAGGGCTTGTTTAGGAGTTAGGGTCATGGGTCTAGGCTTCATCCCTAAACTTCCGAGAACCTAAGGTTGCTGTTGATCTGAATCGCTAAGCCGCTAAGCCGAACGAATTTAGGGTCTGGGGTTGTGCCCCCTTCGAGCATCATGCACTGCCTCAAGAGCTCTCCTGGGGCACCTCTGAAGTATCAGAGTACGAGCAATACGGCAGCCCAAGTTGGGCATGCACCTAAACCGGATAGCCCCAAATCCAGGATCATCTTAGAATAGAGATGTGGGAATTTCGATGGAACCCGGCTGCAAGGCGAACCCTGAACTGGCGGCCGAACATCGCACTTCACCGGATGGGTAGTTTGTGGAAGGTTCAAAGCTCCTGGAAACGATGATGAGGGTTTCTGATTGTGGTGTTTGGGATCCCCTTCGGCGCCAGAGGGGGCAATTGGAGCGAAGAGCGTAGAAGAGGCTTCCCAAACCTTTAAGGTGCCTGGCTGCAGGGTTGCTAAGGTGCATAGGGCTAAGTGCGCCTTGTGATTTTCAGCTCTTCCGGTACGTCCTTGCAAAAGAAATACCTGGTCCGGACAAAGGCGTCTGTGATCCGGTGGGGTTTGGGCATGCAGCAGACCTATGTGCATTGCTGCTTTACATTGGGGTTCCTACATGTTGTAGGTCTAACTCATTTAAAGGCCTGGCAGACACCTTCAGGGCTTCCTCGATGGTCCCGTAGTGATCCTCTGAATTTCCGTATAAGCTTCAGAACCACACTGCCGCACCCCGAGGCCTTAGTCACTAGTCCCTGCCAAAGACCCAAGTTTGCGGAGCCCATGCACCTTTCAGGGATTAGGGTTGGCTCAAAATCCTGCTCTATGGTCGATGGGCCAAAAACCTTTTGAAGATGAGCCCTTAAACCCCCACCCATATAGGCCTTTCAAATTTGTACTTCTTATATAAGCTCCCACAAAACCGGGCCCAGCTGCATTGCCCGCTGGGCCCAGGGATCGGAGAGGTCGAAGGAAGCACTGAAGCTCCAGACTTCCTCAGGTGTCCTGTTCTCTAGGACTTCCCGGGAGTTTTGCTTGCCTTGTCTTGTTCTCATGCATTGTGGTCTATAGTTCTTATATGCAGTTCTGCTTGAACTTGTTGATGCATGTAACTAAGGCTCAAGATCTACGTAGTGTTTAGGACATCGTGTTTAGGCTTCATTCATGACTGCACACTTCCGGGCACAGGGTTCAGAGATATGGCTAGTGGTGTAAGGGTTTCTCGGGGCTTACACGGTACAAGCAACTTAGCAGTGTCACTTAACTTGCGATTACTTTGAACCCGTACACGAAGCCGCGGTTCCGACTGGTTAGACGACGACCGCCGCTGCTGCGGCTGCTGCTGCTGCTGCTGCTGCTGCTGCTGCTGCTGCTGCTATCCCTCACCCCGAAACTCGAAATCCGGGACCAGAAAACAGGCTCCTCTCCCCCAAAAGCTTGGTGTTGGTGTCAGGAATGATGCCAAACACAGTTCGGACCTGTGCGGAGTTGCTGTCAAAGTTTCGGCTTAGTGCTTGCGCACCATAAGCTCTGTTCTGTCTAAAGTCTAAAGCCGTATACACATGTGTTCACACCTGATATATGTTCATGTGTGCTTGTCTGTAAATCTGATTCATAGTTAATTGGAAAGACATGCAGACGGATAAGTTATCACCTGTCTCTGTCTGCCTCCTCTGTCCCTCACTCAGCACATGTAGAAAGGCAACAATCACGCAACTAGTTGTCTTGTTCTGTCTGAGCTTGTTATACGTGGCGCTGTTCCTAACTATCGGCTGAAGCTTTCAGAATTACCCTGCCTGAGCACACGCTCATCTTCTGCCACAAAACGAGAGGTTCTAAACAGTTTGGGGCCATGTGGCTCCGGAGTTGGATACTCACACGATCTACAGTCCTCGGTCTTTGACCAAGGAAGGTCCAATCCACCAGAAAAAGGGGCTGCAAGCACGAAGCCCTTCAGCCTAGTTTGTCGAGACCGTGCACTCAACAAGTGACCCCCACAATCTACAGCTCCGCATACTGAAACTGCACGCTCCCTGAGTCCTGCAGCTTCTTAGCCTGATTTCCTTAACCCAATACCCAAACCCTAAATCCCTTCCGAGGATTCGGACAGCTATCAGAAATAACTCACATGGGAATTTCAACTTCTGGCAGCATGAACTTCAGGGCGCCTTGATCCTCTTCGCTCGAGGAACTGTGATGGTGGTGTCCGTCTCACGTGTCAGGTTCGGGTTCGAGGGTGTGCGGCTCCAAGTTTGGATGAGGGCTTGGGGTTCTTAGGGACTTTAGTTGAGGATGGGTTTTAGGAGTATCGAATTGCTTAGGATCCAAGGCTGGGAAGTTGTTCTTTTCAAACTGCCGCAAGGCTCTAGAACAAATGTAAACTGAATAAACGGAATAGGATTTTGGGGCGGAGCTGACTGAGCGTCCCGGCGAGCAAAGAGAAGCAAAGTGACAGGTGCACCCTCATGTACTTCACTACCATGGTCTCTCCATGACCCTTATGAAAACAAGTGGGCCATGTATCTGGGGAAATCTTCCGCTCCACAGCTAGGTGCCGATCGGGGCACGCTCGAGCGCCAATGAAAATGATCAGTTTAGAGCTCGCGCGGTTTCGTCTTGGGGCTTGGATTGAGGTACAGTGTAGTGTTTAGGGCTTGGGACTTAGCAAAATCAGGGTTGAATGGTTCGGGGTTTGGGTAGTTGGGGTTTCGGCTATTTCGGGGTCTTGGGTGCGCAAGACATGCTAGTTGCGTTCCAAGCCCGCCCATGATCCAACACCTACCTTTGAGCCCAAACACTGAACATCCTTCGCATCCAACCTTCAACCAAAGTATTCCAAACTGCCGAAACGATGTCGGATCTGGCCTGCAGAAACCGGCCGCTGGGAGAGCAAGTCTCCTGTGTGCAACGGTGCGTCGTAGAAAATGCACGGGGTATTGAACTCTAGGTTCGGATGGTTCAAGTCAAATGAGACGGCAACAGCCAGCATCGACTAACCGCCCAGCGGGTAGTAGCCAGAGGTAGAGTTCACTAGCTGAAGTAGCAGCAGCAGCAGCAGCAGCAGCAGCCGCAGCCTGTGGTAGCAGTAGCAGTAGCAGTAGCAGTAGCCGTAGCAGTAGCAGTAGCAATAGCAGTAGTTGTAGCAGCAGCTGCAGCTGCAGCAGCAGCAGCAGCAGTAGCAGTAGCAGTGGCAGTGGCAGTGGCAGTGGCAGTGGCAGTGGCAGTGGCAGTAGGAGTAGTAGTAGTCGTGGTGGTGGTGGCGGTGGTGGTAGTAGTAGTAGTAGTTGTTGTTGTTGCTGCTGCTGCTGGTTGTTGTCGCAATGGTAGTAGTAGCAGTCGCAGTAATTGCAGTGGTCGCTGCAGTCGTTGTCGTAATGGTGGTGGTGGTGGTGGTGGTGGTGGTGCTGGTGGTGGTGGTGGCGGTGGTGAGTGCAGTGGTAGTACTCGTCGTCATGGTGGTAGCAGCAGTGGTGGTGGCAGCAGCAGCAATAGTAGTAGTAGTA
>CAJNJA010044008.1:3239-27046 GCA_905231915.1 Symbiodinium necroappetens | reverse complement strand
CATGCACATGCACATGCACATGCACTCACACACACAGATTTGCAGCGCACGCACGCATGTATGTACGTAAGTATGTACGTAGGTATGTATGTAGGTGAGCAGGTAGATAGGTAGATACGTGTATATGTATGTAGGTGTATGTCGCCAGGTAGGTGGGTAGGTAGGTAGGTAGCATGGAAGGTAGGTCGGTATGTATCTAGGTATGTGCATGCGTATGAGTCTGCGAATGAGTATGTTTATGTGTATGTGTATGTGTATGTGTATGTGTATGTGTATGTGTATGTGTATGTGTATGTGTATGTGTATGTGTATGTGTATGTGTATGTGTATGTGTATGTGTTTGTGTGTATGCATGCATCCACGCATCCATGCATGCACTTATGTGCGTTTATGCGTATGAATGAACGAATGAATGAAGGCATGGATGCCTGAGTATATGTACATATTCGTGTCCGTGTACATTCAGAAACATATACGTCGACATCGTGCAAAGCAGCATGCTCTTTCATGTGCGCATAGGGGCATGCACACGATGAGGGCATGCATGCACGTTTGGATGTGTATTTTTCACGAAAGCTTGCAGCCAACTCGCGCCAGGGAGACGACCTACATCAGGTCGCCGAGCTCCAGGAAGCAGAGCCAAGCGGCTTCCAGGCCACGGCCACGGAAGCCTGAAGAGGGTCAATCGCAAGTCTCGTGGAGAGCCCGCCATCTCAGCGTCCTGCTCCTTTCTCTTTGTTTCAAGACTTATACCGGGCAATGGATGAGAGATGGGTTGACAGGGGTTTCGAAGATTTTGGTCCGAGAAACGTAGGAGCACTTGACGAGGGCTTGCGTTTGTGGATTTCGAGAGCATTGGTGCTTTCATTGAGAAAGCTGCACACGATGGTGAAAAGACTGTAAGCAAAGACATCTCTAGGCTTCTTGGGCGATTTCCTATGTAGCCACCGAAATAGAGGTGCACTAGGAGTCCGGAGCCTTTGCGCCGTGCTCCCAGGTGGGTAGAGTTCGATACGATCCCTTCGGCACTCCTCTCCTTGAAGGATTCTTCGGCACTCCTCTCCTTGAAGGATTGATGCCCAATTAGTGCAATCCATGAGCGGGAACCCCCCCACCCCGCTCAAAAGTGCAGATTCGGCGCACCGCAGGTCATCGCAGCTCACAGTGGAACGAGACGCCTCGTGGCAGCGAGCGCAGATCGTGGGCTCAGCGTGTGGCAGCTGCAAGGCGCTCCGGGATGTGGGGCTGGGGCCCGGGGTCCCGAACAAATCGTAAGCTCAAGTGTTCGGCAAAAAAAACGGGTTCATAGAAGGAACGGCCATTTTGTGGCACACTGTTGTCGTTGTAGTGATGTTTGTCGCATCGATGCACCTTATCTGCACTCTTGCCGCGGTTGTCTGCTGGGCGGAGCTTTTGGCTGGGAGGGGAGCCTAGTTTGGTTTGTTGGAGGTTTGGTTGGTTGGCCAATCTTAGCTCTGCTGGCTTTATGCTGGTTGTGGTTGCCGTAGTTTGCCCGAACTTCAGGAATCGAGCCTTCGAGTACTTGGGGGAGAGCTGAAGAAGGGAAGGTCTTGCAGTGCAGATGGGCTGGAACGGCCGTGATACGCTGTGTCCGAAGCATGCCGCACACCGCAGACAGCGAGGAACTTCTCAGCGATTTTCCAGTCTTTTTCTTCTTCGAAGCTTTGGAGGTAACACCTATCGGCTTCTGTTCAAGGTCGAGGATGCACATGCAACTGGGCTTCTCCAGCGCTGATGCATCGAGTAGGATAGACGTCAATATCCCAGGTGAACGTGATCAACTGCCTTCAGTTCGACGGCGAGATGGACACCGCATCGTGCATGCACAGCGCGGTTTGTAGCGGTCGCACAAGCACCGAGACGGTGGGACTTACACGACTGTTGAACAAAGCATTTTCCTAAGGTTTTCACTGGCTGCCACTCCATCCGAGTGTGGAAGATCGCGGGCTCCTTGAAGCAACTCCTGAACTTGACGGAGCCCTTTGGAAAGCTACTTATCTGTCGAAGCCATGGACTTCGGTTTTAGGGCAGGAAAAGGGGAACCCACGGCATACAGGGACCTTAAGACACGCTGAACCGTGCCCGAATCTCTCGCACCTTCGTGGCAGGCGGAGTGGGCATCTGGTCAAACTCGCGCTCATTTCTGCCATGATGTTAACTCTGAGGTCGACATCCATCACTGCCATTCGGTATCGCCCGAGTGGAGGTGTCGTGGTTGGACTTCAGGGGAGTTCATCGCTTGTTGCCCCGAAGAGCTGCAGAGTTCTCCTCCGAAGGCCTTCTCTTCGGCTGTGGCTCCACAGGCAGGGAGACCGTATCCGCCGTATCCAATCAGATTCGGAAGCAGCCTCCGGGGCCCAGGCTCGATCTCAGTCTGGCACTACTCCGAACCCGAGCTTGTCTTACTCTTGAGCGTCCAGAGCGCACACAGCCGCGGCATCGTCTCCATCGTGCTTTGCCCAGAGCATGGGCTCCTTTTCACAGGGGGCAACGACAAGATCTTGAGCTCCGGCTGCAAGATCTTTACCGGCGCCTTGAACTTTCCGTGCGTTTCTTGTAGCGCCTCAGGCAACCAGTCATGTGGTCCTGTGGCCCGACTGAGGAAAAGCTGGCACCTCCGAGGCGGTCTCAAAGCCAAGGGACACGCCATGGAGTCCGGGACAAAGCGGCCATTTTCAGCATGCCCTGCCCCATTGGCCTAAGGCCACGGCTGTGGCTTAGGGGTGAGTTGAGGGACCTGGCTCGGCGCCGTGCTTGGGACAGAGGACTGCTAGGTAGTGCACCCGCTGGTTGTGTTTCCGAATTGGACTCGCGGTCAAAACTTTTCCGGGTTCGGAGAACTGCCCAACCATTGCCTTCATCTCCCGTGCTTTGGGTCGCAGATTTGAATGCTCGTTTAGCCTGCGTCGTCTGTTGCCCTCCAGAGTCTAGCCTTGGTCAATTCGAGGTGTAAGGTAGTGCAAGGAAGCACCATGAGACCTGGTGCTGTTCTTGGTCCTATCTTGATCTAGGCTTCGAGGGCATCTCAACGCGGCCTAGTACGGGCCACAACAGAGAGCACCAGCATAGCTGCGCCTGTTGATTCAGCATGTGCCGCATAGCGTGAAGGCATGAACTAGGCTTTTTGTGAACTCGTTTAGATGCCAAGGCATGTTGCAGGTTTGCAGACTCTGTTGTGGCGCGGAGAATCTCGGTCAGCCACATCAAGACCTACATGTTGTTTTGATGTGGCAGATGCCATGATATTTAAATGGAAGCACTCCGGAAGTTCAATCGAGGTTGTCTAGCGAACTTGCATCAGCAGAACTCAATAGGGTAGCAAGGCTCGCCGAAAACGAGTCGTGCTTCAAGTTCTATCCTTGCAGGGGAGCACCCGCAGCGCAACACTGCATCTGAGTCCACAATGGAGGTTTGATTACACAAGGCCTTTCGTAACATGGGGCAGTCACGCGGCTGCCCACCGTTCGTCGTGCTGGGCAGGTTGTCTTGCAAACCTGTTTGTTTGGGTGTAGCCACGCAAGTAAGCACCGATGCCATGTCAAATAATGAATTTCTTTGTGGGTTCTTTTCTGGCCAGCTGATTGCTTGGCATTGGCTTTTTCATAGCCTTGCAGCGCTTTAACAACCAGAGATTCTTTGCGGAAGACGATTGGGTCTGGCAGTCTTCTTTTCCTGGTTGCTCGCATGGCGAGACGGGTGTGCCCCTGCGTTCAATACAACGCTGCTTCTGCAACCGCTTTAAAAGGTCCGCTGCAGCCGAAGCTTTCTATGCGCTGTGAAGATGGCTCTCGCAGTTGCGGGAAGAATCAGTGGGACTGACTGTTAGGGTACAATGGGGTCATAAGTAGAGGAGAGTTCATCACATACGCTGTAGTATCGCGCTTCTCTAGTAAGTCTAGTTTGTTTTACCTTATACATGTTGCTCGTTTGTTCGTTCTGCTGATGAACGAGGTCTAGCATAATCTAACATCCAACTGAATATATAATTAATGTAAATGTTGTAACACAAGTTAGTATAAGCTACTTCTCTCGTATATACATCGCCATGTACGCACATATACACTATACATATATATATATATGTGTGTGTGTATGTATATGTATTTATACACATATGTGTATATATACATACATACACACATGTATATAAGGTATATGTATGTATGTATGTATGTATGTATGTATGTATACACACACATATATGTATATACACGTGTGTGTGTATGTATACACACACATATACTTCGATTTATATTGGGTCATCTTATGTCTTATATAGTGTTATCGTATCATCTTGCGGAGTGTTATGCTATGTTTTGTTATGTTGTGTTGTGTCATATTGTACCATACTCTGCCTTGTTGTGTTCTATTGTATGATGGCATGATCTCGGATTACATGATGCACACTGTCTGAAGTCTTACTATGTCACTATGTCATAAACTATACCACATTAGGCCACATGTTACAACCTTGCACGAGTTTACACTATATTGTGCACTATATTGTGTGAAGTTGTGCTATATTGTTTTCTACTCTATTTATACTATACTACATACTACGTTAGATCATACTTTTCTAGTTTATACAAAATTGGTTTTACAGAAAACTGCCTGGGCTGCTGGACGACGTGTTCATCCTCTGTAAGTGCATGACGTGCGCACGCTCGGTTGACTGTCCTTACTCAGAGCAGGTTTGCTGTAGTCACCTCGCAGCCTTGGCAGTGCTACAGAAAAAATGTATTAATGAGTTCAATTATACCATACTGTACTGTATGCATGTGGACATGATTATGATTTTGAGCGTTTATCATAGTTGTTCACATGGTCTGTATATTCTGTTAGGATATGATAGCATAACATGGTTCTGCGCCGCAGGTTGACCCCTGGACTTTTGCGATTTTCCGCTTAACTCAGAATATATATATATATTATATATATATATGAAAATGTGTCTGTATAAATAAATAAATATAAATATAAATACAAATATAAATGTAGATATATAGATATATATATATACATACTGACTTGTGGAGACGCACGCTTACTAAACTCCTGACCCAGATGCCACCCAGGAGCCGCAAGAAGCCCAGCCACCGGCAAAAGAGGCACCAGTGGAGGAGAAGGCGACAGATCAAGTCGTCTGTCTTTTTGGAATTGTCTAGTTCCATACCTACACACATGCATACATGCATGCATGCATGAAAATTTTCGGCAGACGTACACACACAGTCACATTCATTTGTTCTTGTATGCATTGGTATAGATATGGACGTACTTGTGGTTTCCTTTTCGGTATAATTTAGTTATAGCGGTTCGTTTTCTATGTATATGCGTTTTTGTTAACTATTTGTTTCCTTCTGTGCCAAGTTTATCTATGTTACATATATGTAAATTTTGCCCAAAGACATACATTCTCCATGTGGGAGCCAAAAGCTTGCATTACAGCTGCTGCATCTGATCGCAGACACACACACACACATTTTGCGTGCGTGTGTGCATGTCATGTAAATATGCACGTAGTATGTATCTATATAGATATGGCGCTATGTGTAAACTGCGTATCCTCACGTGCAGTATATGAAGCTTCAGTACATAAACAGACAGTAGATGCAGTCTCAATGTATTCGCATGTGTGCGTAAATGTACATCTGTATGTACAAATTTAACACACATACATATGCGCACACACACACACACTATCGTGCACACACAATTACCGAGTTTTTAGCCTGTCAGGCGCCCCCCGTTGTCGCAAAGGAGGAGGACAAGGCTGCTGGCCCAAAGCCTGAACCCCTCTCATCTCCATGCTCTAACAGACCTACGAGGTGCACCGCGACCATCAACATCCACAAAACACCCCAACCGAGTCAGCCAAGGATGAACCGAGGCCTTTAGTAAATCTCCTTTGGTCGACTGCATCAGGTCAGCTCAGAACTTTCACGAGACAGTAATCAAAAGCAAATATTTCTGGAGAATACACGGTGACACGACAGGTCTCGCATTTCCTCGCCTTGCCTACCATGGCCTCTCGGGAACATGATGCCCCAACTAAGCAGCCCCTGCGGCCAGATGAGTCCATACATAGCACTATTTACAGTTACGTAGATCACATGCTTCAGACAGCCAACGTTCCCAGCAGCACCGCCACGACACTCAGTTCCTCTCGCAGTCCAGACGGAGCCAGCTGTGTCCCAATACACACAAGCAGAGCACGAGAGTGTAGCAGCGCTGAGCTCAGCACGAATTCATGAATTCGCAGTAGTGTGCCGACCAGTTGTCCCCACGTGAGCACGTGCATATCTTTTTGCGACATTTCGGCCAGGCAAATGCTTGAAGTTCACTCATGCAGCATAGTGACGGAGCGCAGCGCATCGAATTCAGCATCGGTTGTACTGTTGCTACGTTTGTTTATGGAGGAACTTCCCTGGGCATTCGCTTGGAGAATGCAGTGTTACCCAGACTTGTTGTAGAGCCTTGCCTGCCCCGTGCGAGTTGAAAAGCCCTCAACCGTGCGATGCAGGTATAGTCCTAGCAATGCAGGACGCAAAGACGCCCCAAACCTTAACCCTGGGCAAGAATCTCGCCTGCATTGCCCAAGTTGCGAGAGTCCAAACCTGGACAAGCATCGCCTGAATTGCTCCTGTTGCGAAAGAACAAACAGCCCAGCCAAGTCCCAAAAAAGGACCCACCTCGGGAACCCTGAAGGCGACTGGCGACGGCGAGGGCGGCGATGGAATGTCTAGCAAGGACCAGAAGAGATCTCCAGGGTGCACAGCTTCTCACATTTCATGGGTGTGCGTGTGCATACCTACATACCTTCTTACCTACTTACCTACCTACCCACCTACCTACCTACCTACCTACCTGCCTGCCTGCCTACCTACCTACCTACCTACCTACCTACCTACTTACCTACCCACCTGCTTACCTACCCACCTGCCCCTGCCTGCCTACCTACCTACTTACCTACCTACCCCCAACCAACCGACAGACCACCTCCCTACCTACCTACCTGCCTACCTGCCTGCCTACCCACCCACATACCTACTGCCTTCCGACCCTGCATGCCTGTCTGCCTGCCTGCCTGCCTGCTAGCTACCTACGTACGTACCTACGTTCCCACGTGTGTATGTTCTTGTAGTTGAATGTATTCTCATGTATATACCTACATGTATATGTATATACGTACAGATGTATAGATGTATATATTTATTTGTTTGTATGTGTGTTTGTAATCCTGTATGTCCTTGTGAATAAATAGATCTGCATCTGAATACTAACATGGTATCCCCCCAACGATCTACCTTATCTCCTCGTTTACAGACACACGCACACTCAGTTTCTATACCACAACGAACCATTGATAATGTTTCTACTTTACTGATTACATTTAAACTGTTTCCGTCTTCTTCTAACTGAAACGCTTGTTTATTAAACCTACGTGTTTTAGTATTGAATTATATTATAATAACCAATGTCCTCATTCAATTTTTCAGTTCTTGTTCATACCGCTTAATCTCTTACTCTTGCTCCTTAATCCTGTCATTCGTTCTCGCTATTCTAACGTTTTTTGTCTTTAAGTAGTTTTTATACAAACATAGTAAATTCAATACGACCGTCTTATGTTGTTTTAAATTATGATTGTTATTTATGGCATAAGTTTCCATTCTCCTACTCCATCCCAGCATTCTTGTAATTGTAATTTCATTTTGTAATAAAGTTCATTTTGTTCACGTTTGGTTTTGGCTTTTTCTTCAATTAGATATTTTAGGACGTCAACAAAGGCATAAGCGTTATACTCCATTGCATTAATACCTCCATAAACATCAATTTCTTCTCCGTTCCGTCTTACTAATGCCTCGTCCTCAATGTCCTCATATGATTCTTTGGGCAGTTTGTGCCTATTATGTCCATATTGAGAGTTCATCACTAAATAGTGAAATTTGAGCTCCGTCTCTCCTTCCTCTTTCCATGTCTCAGCTTTACTTCATACCATGCCATCAACAAAATCATAACTTGGATAGGGTGTTTAAGGAATGCCCTATTTTTCTCAATTGTTTTACTCTCCATTGACTCTCTACTACTTCAAGCCTTTTTGTCTTTAAGCAGTTCTAATGCATGTACCTACTTACGAATAATAACTTGTGTCTCATATGCTTTTTTACCCAACTCCTCAGTAACATAATATTTATTCATTTGTAGGGCTCTAATGACTTCCTTCACTTCATACACTTTTTCGCTCCACTGACTACGGCTTTCTTTCCTGCTTGTATAATTACCCTGCCGTTAACAGGTACTCCAACATCATCACCCGCTTTAATGTTCGGATAGTTTCTAAAATATTTCTCTTATCGGAAAGTTTCTTAAATATTCTCTTTCATTACAGAATTTGCTTTTTTACTTCTACACTATTTTCGTCTCTGTGTGCTTCATTAGGTGTTAATCCTGTCGTGCTGTGTATCATTTTGTTATTATACTTATATATCTAAAGCTGGGTTTAGCATGATAGTCCAAGAACCCTTATGTATTTATAACCTATCGCTTATCACTTGCTTTAATGCTCTTATCATTCTCTCCGCCACGCTCACATGTGTCAGTGTTACTTTAGGTGTTATAATTTATTCCCTCATCTTTAAAATCGCTATATATTGATTGAGGATGTCCCATCACTTTAAAGCCTTCCATGAGCTTGTGAAGCCACCAACCAAAGCCCACATGCATTTTCCAAGGCCTGCTAAACGCATGTGGCCTTCGTTTCAACAAATCTGGAGCTCAATGCCGTCCCTGATCCGGAAATCATCCTGCAAATGCGATAGTTTGGTTTCCACATGCATTTTTCAAGGCTTAGTAAACGTTCAGCTTTGCTGGTGTTCCTGTCGCCAGTCCCCGATTGTTTCTCTCCTATCTTTGCGTCCATACTGTTTGGGGTTTTCGCCGGCACTAATTTATTCATGTATCTATTGGACACGCTTTGGACAGCTGGACCCCTAGTTTTTCCAGCCGTCGGCATAGCCCCTGCAGGAGCTGATGGACTTGTTCTCAAATCCGGATCTGATACAGCTCCTGCAGAAGGAGGTCTTCGTGGGGTCCTGTGCATGAGGGAGGTTCGCTGCATCCACCTGCCAGGTTGGCGAGGATCCGGCCTGAGAAGTCGTCGAGTTTGCTATCCAACTCCGCTGCACCAGCATTGCACAGGCATCCGATAGATAGGTAAAGTGTATGTGGCAGATGGGTTCACGTCTAACAGATATCCATCTTATATATATATACATATATATATATACATACATATGTACAGCCATGTATGAATGCATTCCCGGCTTCTCATTTTGCCCTTCCAGCGCCTAGCGCTCAGCAGACTGAGGAGTCCTAAAGCAGGACGATAGTGAGACGTGGTTCTCGGCCACGCCGCCTCCGAGACTCTACTCGGCCACGGTTCACCTCTGCCAACCTATGCACTGCCAAGCTGGGATTCCGTAAGGGAGGTCTTTTTGTTGCAATCGTCATGTGCGCTGGCATTGCCCGAGTCCATTGCTTCAAGAAGCTTCTTTGGTTCTATGTTTTGAGGATGTGACAGTCTAGGATCATGTTTGGATGCCCGGCCTCGCTTTTGCCTACTGCGTGGCTTACAATGCTTTTGCGGCTGTTGACTGCTGCCTGCTTCTGCCTGTTGGCATTGTGCATCATTGTGCTTTCTGATTGTTGCATAGTAGGCAGCTGCTAGCCGAACGGAATCGAGACCCTCATCAGGCTGAGTCCGGATGTGAGAGTTTAGACAACAGGAAAACTATTTAAGGGATCAAAAAAAACTATTTAAGGCATCACACAACAAAAATTCCAAATATATGAGCAGAATACAAGCCAAAAGACAACGGAACAACACAAAGCATGGACACCTGTCCCAGGGATCCAAAAAAACTACTCCAAGCAAAATCTTGAAAGGAGGACGGGAAGAAACAAAGAACGAACAGAAATACAGAAAGAAGGACAGCAGTTCAGCGCAGAGACAGAGAAAGACAGCACGAATTAACAAAATAGCGCAGGAAAGACAGAACCAAATAGCAAAAAACGAGGTAAGCAAGTAAAAAGCAAAGCCAACACATCGAAAGCAAGCCAAAAGAAAGAAAGAACGACGCACAGAGCCAACAACTCAGCCCAGAGAGAAAGAACACAGACAGACAGAAAGAAAGAACGACAGGAAGATAGAAAGAAAGAAAGAAAGAAAGAACGAACAAAACGAATGAAGCAAGAAAGAAAGAAAGACCAGCAAATCAGCACAGAGAAGTTAGTCCGTTACTAAGGACCCTAAGTAATTACAAAAGTACTTGCCTTATTAAAGATTTAGTTACTTATGCCCATGCAGTCTCTGCAGACAGTAAGCATAAAGAAAGATCCTGTGAAACCATCAAGCCAAAACCTTAATTCGCAGAGCTTTATTTCGTGCGTTTCTCAGGATGACCACGATGACGATGATGATGATGATGATGATGATGAGGATGTTGATGATGAGGATGTATATGTTTAAGAGTATATGTATACGCATAAGGATGTATATGTACATATATATCTACATTTACGTATATATATATACACATAGACATGCAACTATGTGTATATATACATATATATATATATGTGCAAATATGCCTCTCTGTGTGTGATTATGTGTGTATATGTATATGTATATGTATATGTATATGTATATGTATATGTATATGTATATGTATATGTATATGTATATGTATATAAGCCCGCCCCCTCGCCCCCATCCCCGCGCAAACCAAGCCAAGCCAAGCCAAGCATTGTAAAGCGAGCATCGTGTTCACACATACAACCCTCGGCGCATATTACATTTTGAGCCACGCGAACCTGCTTCAGAGAATGGCGCTCCATCGGTGGACACTCCTTCAAGCAGCCTTTCTGCGAGCATTCTGTTTGCACATGAGGGGGGGGGCTCCCCCGCTCTTTTTAACCTTTAGGCCATGCGAATCTGCTTGAAAGGACAGCGTGCCGTCAATGGACGTTTCTTTCCTTCACGAAGCGTTTCCAAGAGGCCGATCATCCGCCCAGTTCCTTTCAGCCGTGCGAACCTACCTCAAAGAATGGCGTGCCATCACTGGACATTCCGTCAAGCAGCCTTTCCGTGAGCATTCTGTTTGCAAATGGGGGGGCGCCCCCCCAACCCTCCGTTTTTTTGAATGTTAAGCCATGCGAGCCTGCTTCAGATGAGAATACGAGAAGTGGCCTCCAGCAGAGTGATTTAGAGCGTGCTAACCATGTATTCAAGGCCACCAGTCGTTTCTTGATTTGTGCGTGGCCTTCATTCGTAGGTGTGTTTAGGGGGAGGAAGCAACAATAGCTTGATACAAATACTGTAGCACGGCCAGAAGGATTTTCCCCGAGTGTTCTGTTGAATTGACAAAATTGCACTGGCGGGATTCCGGAAGCATGGCAAGAATGTACTGAGGATAATGAGGGGGCGTGTTCAAGACATGTGATGGAGCGTTGAATATATATATATATACACACACACACACACATACATGCATACATATGCACACACACACACATGACGAGCTGGACTCGCCAGATAAGGGGGAGCGTCTAAGATGTACGATGAACCGGAATCGCCAAATGACGGGCCGGGTTTAAGACAAAGGATGAGTCGGAATCGCCAAGTGACGGGGGCATGTTTCACATATATGATGACCCGGAACCGCTAGCGTGTTTAAGATACGCGATGAGCCGGAATCGTCAAATGAGGGGGGTGTGTTTAAGAGATATACGCCAGCAAAAAAACCAAAACACACACGCCCGGGTGCGGCCGGAATGCAGAGCCAAGAGGCTCTCCCCCAAGTATTGGCGCTTTTCAGGCACGGAGGGAAGATTCTCAGGCACGGCCGGCAGCGGATTCTTGCTGGGCTGACAAAATCTTCCGTATGCACTGGCGGGATTCCGGAAGCAAAAGGAGGGCAAGGCCTCCACCGGGAACACGCATTATCCTGCCTCCTCTCTATTTTGCTTGCAAAATAGGAATAGTTTCTGTTGATCATTAACATGTTTTTTTAATTAGCCTGCATCCTCTCTATTTTGCTTATAAGTCGAAGAATTTTTGTTGATACCCTAACTAGTTTATTATACTTTTAAAGTATGTAATTGTTTTTTGTTGCTTCACCCCTGCTGTCCCGTCCAGTACAGACATCGAACACAATCGACCGGACATCGGGGAACCCGAAGTTGTTTCAATTGTCTGGTTTGCGGAAGACACATATGCCCATTTACATCTACACAAATCAATCAGAGTAACAGGAATATGCTCAAGCTAATGGTCCTGCCGATGAAACGCTTATTGTTTGACATTGCTCATTCTGATGA
Source organism: Symbiodinium necroappetens (assembly GCA_905231915.1). Lineage (NCBI taxonomy): Eukaryota > Dinophyceae > Suessiales > Symbiodiniaceae > Symbiodinium > Symbiodinium necroappetens. The sequence goes on along the minus strand of CAJNJA010044008.1, from coordinate 14,647 downwards.
TTTCTGCCCTTCAGTGCCACAAATAAGTTTGCTCGTGTTGTCGCTGCCGCTGTCGCTGCTACCACAACCACCACTACCAGTACCACTACCACCACCACTGCCACTGCCACAACCACTACCATGACCACCACCACTGCCACTACCACTACAACCACGAGCAAAGCCGCCACCACGACCACGATCATGACCACCACTACGATCACTTGCTGCTTCCCAGAGTTTCGGACATGACGCTTGAAATAGATGTTTACAATTGTTGGCTGGAAGCAGATGTCCGCTCCTGAACTTGTTGGGCTAGGCGAATGTTGGAGTGCACAGGATGGCAAGTCAGACCGCCAACTGCAAATTCGGCCGTAGGTGCACTCTGAGCATAGTTATATTCCCAGGACGTGCCATAGAGTGCCTCAGAAGTGCCCGGAAGTGGGGTTCACAAGTTTTCGAAGTGGTGGCTGCCGGAAGGCTTCCATTTCTCCCTTAACATGGGATGCTAGATGATAAGAAGGAGTCCTGGCCCGACCAAAGCCTGCAAGAGAACTTCCGGGTGCATAGATGTTTATGCGTAGACTGTAGACCTGACGGAGCGCGATCATCTCAGTTTTGAGCGGTGTTCCTCCGTGTATTCGCATTGGCAGATGCACAGCCCGAGTGAGCACAGAGAAGAACCAAGCAGATAACATTGACAGCGAGCTTGGGCCATGGCATGCGCCAACTGGTTGCGAAGTCCTGTTGCTTGTGCTTACGGTTTCCCTGCTTGTGGCTTGGATGGCAGAATGGCTCGGTGACAAAGCAGAACTCCTTGTTGCTTGCGGCCGATGTTTTCCATGCAGTCCCAGACGATGCTTCCGAATGCAGCCCATGTCTCAGCCCAGACTGCAGCCATCCGTCATTAGATCCTCATACTCTTGCTGCTCTTGCTGCTCTTGCCTGTTGGCTCAAAGCCTGGTTTCGCAGTGGGTCGGGTCTTGGGAAGCTCCTTAACCTGAATGCAGGCTTGCTCAGGAGGTTTGATAGTGGTGCCCAGGCCTAAAAGACGAAAAGCCTAAGCCGAAGCGCCCGCCATGCAAGCTTCGACCCGACGGATCATTGTGGACTTGCTAGAGTCGGCGGCTTTCTTCTGGACAGCGACCCTTGCCGAGTGCACGGCCCTTGGCTTCATGTGCAGGCTCACAGACTGTGGATTCAGAGCTGCATCCAGCCACCTTTGCAGCTGAAGAGTAGCACAGGTTCATTTTCTTTCGACGAATCCCCGCTGCCATTTCTCGTCTTCGAAGGTTTCCATGCCACCTTAACAAATGCAGTTGTGCTTGCAGTGGTTTTGTACTGTAGCCGATTGTTTTCTGGAACCTTGCACAAAGGCTCGCAGCAGTCACTGGAGGGAATGGGGCCTCCTGCAGGCCCTGCAGGACTTTCCATGATCCTTGCGCCGTTGGTTCTGGAGTGGCTTTGCTCGTGTCACCTATGCTTTGCAGCTGGAGGTTTTGAAGTCAGGAGGATACCAATCCTCTGGCGCCACTGGCTGGCAGGAGCTTATCTTTTCGCCAGCTTTCGATGCCGCACCCATTTTGGCCGCTATGACGAGCGGGGGTGGCAGTCGCCCAGCTCGAGTTCGCATCCGCTCTGTGACGAACGAGACGTTTCAAGCCCTGGTGGCCGAGGCACCGTTGGAGGACGGCAGCGACGAGGATATGGAGGTTGACTTCCTTGTGGCCTCGGCAGGCACTACCACCTACCGGACGGACATGGACGGACGGACCTTTGAAGCTGGCTACATCGAGAGCCCACAGCGCCAGCTGCTTGCAGGCCCTTGGAGCCTTCCCACGGCTGGGAGGAGCTCCTTCCGGTCTCAAGACATGCCAGAAAGCAAAACTGTCTAGCGTCAGGTGGAGTACTTGGTGTGGGAAATTCCACGCTCTGAAGCCGCCTCTTAACCGGTTTGCCACTCCTGTAGGAGCTGCATTCGGGCACAGCTTCGAAAACACACCGGTTCTCCTGACAGAGCTTCAAACGGCGAACGACGAAGCCTCCAGCCGTCCGCACCGTGGTTAAGGGTCGCCATGTCGAAGGTGACAGCGTCTTCAGCACAGCTGGCCTTGGAGGAGATCGTACCAGAGCGGATCGGCTACGTGGCCTTCGACACGCGTCTCACCACCACGAAGATCAATAGGCGTTGCCCAACACCGCTCGAGTCGGCCTGCATTCCTGTGCTGGCGATTACGTCGTGATCCGCAAACAGGGAGGGCTTGTGGCTCGAACCTTCAGGTTTTTGCAACAAGCCGCGTGTCGGAATACTCGCTGTTTGGGCTTGAGCTTCCAGCTACAGGTCACGCACCCCTGCTTCGCACACTTCCCTCTTAAGAGGCTGGAGTGGGAAAGATTCGGAAAGCTTTTCAAGTCGCCAAGGCCAGCCTTTTGTGTTTTTCTGTAGCCATGTCGGAACATAACTAGAAACCCAAGGATAGCAATCGGGTTTTCGCGTCGTGATGCAGTGCTGGGAGTGGTCAGTCTGATTATTTGAGGCTGAGTGCTTGTTGGCGTGATTCTTTTACAGCGTTGCAGATGCACAAGCATGCGCGACTCCATGTGATCCTAGTGCTAAAACGGAGATCAGATCTCCATTTAACCATGACTCCTCAAAGACGCAGTCGTGCAATGAGGCTCGAATGCTGCTTCAGTGGTTGTTTGCCGTTTCAGCAGTTGATTATTTCATAATACTTCAACAATTGCTTCTCGATGCTTTAATCTGGTGCTCCTCCTACCGGCCAAGCGCAGAACAGACTTGTCAGTCAAGCACCACGGGAAAGCCCGGGTGCCGCTGCGCGGACTTCTGTCAACATAACAGTTACTGTTGGGCGCCAGGCGGTGCCATTGATGAGATGCTGCTCGCTGCTAGGGCAAAACATGTGCCGGAGAGATACCATCAAGACGTACATGAGCGAGATTTCGTGTAGAGGGGACATGCTGCCGACATGCTGTAGGAGTTGTGCACCTTCGATCACGTTTGTATTCGGTCGCCGCCGGCTATCCGGCACGTCACTCCCCATGCCTGTCTGCAAGCTCCTGACTGCACCTTCAGGTGTGGACGAGTCCACGTTCTTGCATCCTTTCCTGGTTCATTCTGTTGTGCAGCCGTTCTTCATAGAATTTGGGAGACCAGCAAAACCTCAGACAGCAGCCCGGGAGGCACATTCCTGAAAGAGACGGGCCGGGCATGAAGAGGGACTGCGGTAGCAGAGCCGGGTAACTACGCAGCAGCATGTGACCTGCCTGGACCATGCTGCGCCATGGGCAGACCTCTGCATGGGTATTCCTAGTGGTTGTACTGCTTCTGCAAGCAACTCGCTCACAGGGTGCTGGAAGGCTGGAGGTATTCAGAGTTTGGGTGTCTGGAAGCACAGAGGCTTGTTGGCAGACTATGCGCTTCTCCAATGCCTTCGAGGAAGCTCCTGTGGTAGTTGCAATGACCACAACCCAGGGAAGCTACCCGGCCAAAATTCGAGTAAGGGCTGTCACGAATGCCTCCTTTGAGGTTTGCGTCGCCGAGCCTTATCTGTCGGGTGACCCCGCACACAATGTCATGTATGCCAGTCTCATCGCAGCTTCTCCTGGGGTCCACAGGTTGCCGGACGGTCGGATTTTCGAGGCAGGTGTTGTGGAAACCATGCAGCGGCAGGCTGCTAGGTGTAGACCTCTGGACTTCCCCAACAAGGGCTGGGAGTTCGTTTACTTTTCTCATTCATTCTCGGCACCTCCGGCTCTTTTGACAGAAGTCCAGACAGCAAACAATGAAGTTTCGAGTGCACCTGCTGTGCCATGGCTGGTGGTTGGTGTCTCTTCCGTGACATCGTCCCAGGCACGCCTGGCTCTGGATTCTGCGGTGGCCTTTGACGGTGGTCAGATCAACGTTCCGGAGCAGATTGGCTACATCGCTTTTGATTCTGCGGCGTCCACCACGGAGATGACGGTCCCTGCAGTGCGAGCCTGCCAAGTTGGGCAGGAGGTGCTGATCCGGAGCTGGAGTGGCGAATACTTGCAAGACAACAATGGTGCGCTTGAACTGGCTGCGGATGCTGCGGCTAGCGGGGATTCTAGTCGGTGGATGACCAGCCTGTCCAACAGCAGGGTAGTCTTCACAAGCCGTCGGTCCGTGCGACTGACTGAGACGAATTCCTTTGGTTTGGCCTTGGAAGCCCCAAGTGACTCGGGACAAGAATGGGAGATCGTCCAGGCAGATGGTGGCCAGGTTTACCTTTTCACCCAGTCGGGGCGAAAGCTGACTGACGATGGCACGCTGCAGTTAAGGCCGCAAACCGTGACATCATCAAGTGAGGACTTTGACTATTACCAGCCAGTTCAGAGGTGGATGTTACTTGATGCCTCCACCAGGGAGCCTTGCGCAGACGTGGTCGAAGCGCCTTCCACTGGAGATCGGACGATCTCTTATGCCGTCATGGTGTCGGAGCCTATAGCAGACATGGGCTGGCTTCAAGGCGGGCAGCTCGTGGCCTTCGGGAACACTCTCTCCAATGATGCTCCACTGGTAGTGGCAAGCGTGATCACGAGGGAAGGGGACGATGGCGCCTGGCTGCGGCAAAAACGCGATCAGACGAGCAGCGCTGCTGCAATGCTCAGGCTCGACGAGATCCCCTTCGAAAATGCTTCGCGATGATGAATAGGAACAGGTTTTAAAGAACAAGTTGCCAGTTTTATGGGCTTTAGTGGAAGACCGAGCTCGATTAACCGAGGTAGAAACCGGCTTTGCGGTGAGCCTCGTGCTCTCTTCGGGGCCTTGGAGTGCAAGCTTTGCAGAAAGCAATGGGAGTGTCGGGTGGTTCAACGTGGCAGCAGTCAATGCCACGAACTTTGTAGATCCCGACCTCCAGATCTTTAGGGATGATACGGTTCTACAGTTCGACCTGCTTTGTAATGCTGCGACGAACTGCCTGCATGCGCTGCGTTTTGGATCCTCTACCCTTGATTCAGCTTGGACCGTAGCCAGCATGAATGCTGAGTATTCCCCAACTGTGGGGCAGTGGCAATCCGTGCAAGTGAGTCTTGCCGGAAGTCCTAGCGTGTCCTACGTCGGCACAATCCCATGGGATGCACTTGACACCTTTGAGCTCATGTCGGAATCCCCTGGAACTGTGTCCTGGGAGATTAAGAACCTCATGCTCCAGATAACAAGGGAGGCATGCTGCTGTACGGATAGGAGCCACGGAGTTTCGGAGAGAGTGGCCATGGTGGCATTTGATGAAGCCTTCAGCGTGGCGGTTGATTCTACGAGCACGACCTCTACGTCTAGCTCAACAGATACTGTTACCTCCAGCACAAGCTCGAGCACCAGTACAAGCTCAAGCACCAGCACCGGCACCATTAGCAGCACAAGCACCGCGACGAGCAGCAGCAGCAGCACAAGCACCACGACGAGCAGCAGCAGCAGCACAAGCACCACGACGAGCAGCAGCAGCAGCACAAGCACCACGACGAGCAGCAGCAGCAGCACAAGTACCACGACGAGCAGCAGCAGCAGTGCAAGCACCACAACAAGTACAACCACGCGCACCAGCACCACAACAAGCACAGCCACGCACACCAGCACCAGCAGCAGCACCTGGAGTAGCACCACCACGAGTTCGAAGTCATACACCATCACTACAAGCTCAACTTCATGCACCACACTCACGGTTACATCCACAACAAGCAGATCAGGCACACTGACACTAACGCCCACAACAAGCAGCTCAACAACCAGTGAAAGCCTAACCTCGACATCAAGTCAGACGGCAACAACGTCGCACACATCTAGCATCACTTCTACAACATCGCGCACAAGTACGACGACCCGCTCAAGTACGAGGAGCATGACCAGCACACATTCCACCAGTAGTTCCAGCTCAAGCCTCAGCAGTACTACACGGTCTACTTCGCAGTCTACCAGCACATTGACGGCGGGCAGCATAGCTGCTGCTCTCACAAACGAGCTGCAGCGCAACACCAACTTCTTGCTCAGCTGCCTGGCACATGTAGCAACAAGTTGATGTTTGTTCTTCGGGTTGTCGATCTGCTGCCGAGGTCAGCTGACTAATATGGAAAATGGGACTGCGTCCGCGACAACAAGTCTCGGCACTATGAAGGCCGTCGAGCTACAGACTCAGCATTCGGCATGTGGTTTTTTTCTAGTCGGCAATCAGCAATCAGTCAACGAAGTGAAAAAGGTTGAAGGGCGCCTCTGGCAATTCGAGCTTCGTGGCCGCCGTGGTTGATGGCAGTGCGGCAGCGGTTGTCCTACCCTTGGAGGCCTTAGTCTTTGTGTGGTCAATGCTAGTAGTGCTCAAGATGACATGCCTTGCTGCATGTGCACATGGCGGGCTGTTGACGAGAGCCTGTAAACATCCGTTACGCCCATGCGCATCCAAAAGGCTGCTCGAACAGTAACGCAAGACTTTGGCCGAAGTGCCCCCGCTAGTCTCAGAAATGCGTCTCCTCGAGTAGTAGGCAAATTCCAACCAGATGATCGCGATCGCAACTTCAAAAGCTGGTCCAACTCGCGAAGGTCCGCTCTGTGTTTGGATATGATCAACTGCACACAAACTTGACCCCAACGTGCAAGACTGCAGTCTTGTGTTGCGAGACCTGTCGTCTTCCATCAATGCACAATGACCAATTCGGTTATTGCCATGAATGCACAGCGACTGGGAACCCGTCATCTACGGGATTTAGTGCATAAGCCATGAGTGTCAGCAGACCGTGCTTGTCGCAGCTGACACAGTCTTAAGTAAGAGTGTGTGTGTGTGTGTGTGTGCGCGCTCCCATGCCTTCAACTTTTGCAGACCTTGGGGGAGTTGGGGGAGAGCGCGGTGCTGGTGCTGACCACCTTCGACGGTCCGGAATCTTCGGAGCTGGGCTCGCCGGGGCAGAAGGCGCAGACGAGGGCGAGTCGGCCGATCCAAAGCGCCACGCCGGCGGTGGACATCTCCATCGTGGACAAGGACAGCTTTAGCGCCCAGGAGGTGCAGGTCAGGACGCCGATCTTCGTGCGCATCGCAGAGGTGGCCCCGGAGCCCAACTGGATCTGCGCGGCCCCAGCCGCATTCAGGAGTGTTCTCGCAGTCGGGGCGGGCTTTTCAAGCCTAATTGTCAGTTTACGTCCCGAAGTTGGCTGAAGCAGAAGCCATGTGCAGAGGGATCAGAGGGGTTGTTGAATGTCGAGGCGTACCTGGACGGCGACACCTGGTCCACGGAGGGCGTCCGCTTGGCGACGCCAGCGGAGCTCGAGACGGCCTTCGGAGGTCAGGCGGACACCTCCGGTGTCTGGTGCGCCACACTGCACCTGTCAATCTTCGGTACCTTCATCGACATCCTGCTGGACTGCACGTGGCTCGGCGGCAAGGACGAGCGTTGACGCACGTGCGCGACGCGGCATTTACTGCGCGCAAGCCCAGCCAAGGAACGCCAACATGCTGTCCCAGGAGGGCCTTCGGGAGATCGTGGAGCGACAGGGCTGGTGGATGCGGCCGCCGGCTCTAGGCGTTTGGCTGTTGCTGGCCTCCTCGCTGCTGCTCATCGCCCTGGGCCGGCTCAGCGACGCCCGGTTGCACCGCTCGGGCTTCTGGCGCGACGAGTACTTCCTCACGGACCTGCCCCCAGTGCCGGAGAGTCTGCCATGCTTGTGTGGTACATCCTGGATTGGGTCCCGAAAAGAGCGGCAGACTACAGACGATGGAGACGCGAGCCACGAGGAAGAGGTCCAGGAGGCAGAGCAGGCAAGCGAGGCAGAGGAGGCCGAGGATAGCCCTGCACAGGGTGCCAGGGGACGCCGGCCTTCACAGAGCAGCCTTCCCTCCATCATGTCCCAACTGTCCCGGTTGCGAGCCGGCATTGCGGATCCTCAATCCATGCAATTAAGGCGCGATCTGCTCAAACGACTCAAGCCGAATTTGGCTGCAGGCATGCAGGAGCGCGTGATCTGTCGCAATACATTATGGGAGGTGGCCCGTCAACATAACATCCACACAAGCTCCATCCAGACCCACATTTGGGGTCGAAGCGGCTGGGTGCAAGGCAGCCTTGCTGTGCAAAGGTCTCCACAGCTCAAGGCCTTGGCCTATGCTTTGGAAGAGACGTTGCCACGTGCCTTTGTGGAAGTCCACACATCTCGTGCGCAGCGACTCTGGGCAGCGATGGTGGCATCGCATCCCGTGTATGAGCTCTGGATGTGTGATCTGCACATGACAGCAGCAAAGCGGGCTAAGATCATGATGGACTGCCTCCTTGGATCCCTGGCTCCTGCCTCGGTTTCTGTGCCGGTTCATACCGGTTCTTTCATGAAAAGATGAAGGAAGGGTCTCATAATAGGACTATTAGGATTTAAGCGGTTGGCTGAGAGGCCTTCGTCGCCTTGTTTTTCTCCGTTGACGGAACGGCCGTGGCGGCCAGGAGCCCTGCGGAGTGTCCCATTGATCAGGGAAGCTTCATATGGTACATCTTTGTCGCCATGCTCTCCATTCTATTGAATTTTGTGCCCCGCCGCCTGGAAATTTACTTGGCGCGGCGCGGCTTCGTGCAGGAAAGCCGGCTGAACCGACGCTGGCAACTCCGTGTTAGACGTTTGAAAGATGTTGGCTTCTGGGCTTTGAGCCTCTGTCTTTCCGGGCTGCATCTCCTGGTTGTTTCTGCCTTCCTGGCCAACATGGCCGAGGCCGGCACCGGGGTTCTTGGCACACCAGGGAAATCAGAAAGGGGTCTAGGCTGCGAGCTTTTGCAGCGTCCAGGTCGACGAAGGAAAGTGGATGTTCACCTTTTTCGTGGTGCTGCTCCGTAAGTTTGTCTTGGTGCCGCTGCTGGCATGCTTGTTCTCAAGCCTCGGCACAGAGCTCTCCGGCTGGGGCCAAGAGAGGATTATGCCGCCCAGGAAGCTAGGCTTGGATCTGCAGCTTGATGGCGAAGAAACGGTGCCGACAGCTGAAAGCGACAAGCAGGTGTGGCTAGATAAAGTGAAAGAGCTGGCGGGTCGCGGCATCACCATACGGCAGCTGCTCGACTTCTATGTGGATCTTGGGCACGAGGTCATGAAGCACTTTGATCCCAAGAAGTCCACGACGCATGATGCCCCTTGCTCGGGCAGAGATAGAGACGTGAGAAGTCTGTGGTTTTACAGACTGCGCAACTCAAGCCAAGCGGACGTGCATCTCTCCTGCCTTGCCAAGGTGGTTCGCCAAGCCATCATTCCGCGGTCGCTGCAGCTGAGGGATTCTCGCTACCTCGTCGTAGTGGTTCATCGTGCGACGGGACTCTCTTCGCTGGACTTGTTCTCGGGCTCGGATCCATACTGCGTGGTGTCGGTGCAGGGTTCGGGTGGTGTGTCGAAGCCTTGGAAGGGCGGTGGAAGGACACCTTATGTGTCGAACGACCAGAATCCAGTCTGGGAGGAGTCGTTCCTCGTAGAGGACCAGTGTGAAAGTTGTTGTCCTTTTCTTCCGAAGTTGCCTTGCGCTGTTCGCCCACGGCTGCAGGAACTGAAAGGGCCGGATTCGGAGTTCCGATGTCAAACGGCAGTATCAAGAAAAACTATTGCAGTCCGGACGTTTCTGGTCTCTTTGTTATTGGGCGAACTTGGGGGGCTCATGGTTTCTCTGCTCGAAGCGGCCCTGGAGGACGTTCTCCATGAAGAGGTGTTGTACTTCAGCCTCTGGGACCACGACTTTGCCTCGAAGGATGACCCGCTTGGCAATGCTTCGCTGCCAGACCACGGCTTAGTTCCATGGTTGCTGTAGGGGATCTTGCGCCTGCAAGCTCTTGTCTCCGTCTCTCAGGTGTGCAACTGCTGGCATGGGCTGCGTGGAGTCTTGGACGTCAGGGACGGCCAGGAAGGCGGCAGGCTGTATGCACCTGATCTTGGCATCAGCTTGTCTTACTCACCTAAGGTTACCTCCTCTTTCCACATAAATCACAGTTCACAATCCTACGTGTTCTCGGCGTTCTTGCACTGCGCTGAAATTGAGGCCTGATTTGCATCAGTACTGGGAACCACGCTGTGAGGTGATTTGTAGAACACACATATGTGTAGACATGAATATAGATACGTGTGTGTTGGTCTGCAGGCATGTAAGGACGTTAATACCGATTAGTACCGATTAATACATGTAGACTTTTCATGTTCGCACGTTACGCGAGTGTATGGCCATGGCTCTTTGATCTTTGTCTAGCAGTGAGCGGTAGCAGTAATTGGTAGTAGCAAGTGGGAAAGGTGCACAACTTGTCACAGCAGTAGTAGTGTTCGACAAATGCCTCTAATCAGGCTACGATGACAGACTAAACCAACCACAGCGGCAAAGGGAACAGTGACATTTTATTTTGTGCGCAACCGCCGGAAGTACCAGCAGCAGGGGCAGAAGCAGAACACAATAAAATGGAAGATCACCATCTGCACTCGATAGCTGGAGCCGGGAGAATCACGAAGTTGGCCCTCTTCATCTTTCGCACCGGATAACAGCAACAGAAGCCATAAGTCCCGACTCCTGCGCGCAAGGTATCCATCAAAGCCTACGAGACGCCCGACGAAGCCCAGGCGGCATGGCGGCCACCTGAGAAGGTCGGCGATGTGTGGGAAACGCGGCTAGATGCCTCACTCCAGAAAGAAGGTTTCGGGCGTAGGGTTGAAGGTTGAGTGAAAACCTCCGGTTGCAGGCAGGCTGCGAGCGGTAAAGGATCGGCAAAGACCACATGCAATGGACCCCACTGTTTTCCCAAAGTCGCTTGCCGCAGCAACAGGTCCTGACTGGTCCTGGCAAACCCGTTTGCAAACGCTGTCGTTATCGTTGCTATTGGTAGCGTTTCGTGCATAGGCTTATATGTTGTTATTTACGTATGTATGTTTTGAGTATAGATGTATGTATGGATGTAGGTATGGATACAGGGATGGATGGATGGATGGATGGATGGATGGATGGATATATATATATATAATATATATATATGTATAGACATATTTGTTAAAGGTATGATATTTGATATGTGCGTTCTTTTACAAACATCTGCACCTCGACGCATTCTCGGGAGGGCCAGGGCAAATGGAATTGGCAATCGAGCAGTTCCTAAGTCCCCAACACCAAGCCAAAGGGTGCAGCGCAGCGTGGCGAGGGTTTCACCCCAGAATGTCCAACTACATGAATAGTCGGTTCAATACCCACAACTCGTCCTTCAAGCTCATAGGGGCTAAATGATGACCGATACTATTTGGGGGCTCCTTGGTAAAATCATAGTAGAAATACCCCATATCTAAGTATTACGGCCCCTATATTAGAAGAGGATGGGTTTCAGCTTGAGACAGGCCCTTCGCTTCATCAGCGGCTCTGGATCGCTGTCTGCTATTCGATCCTCTATGCGGAAGCAGAAGTCCGGAGGCTCGTCTC